>SNQN01007137.1:21223-34801 GCA_008642245.1 Bassia scoparia
TTGTTGTTGTTGTTGTTGTTGTTGTTGTTGTTGTTGTTGTTGTTGTTGTTGTTGTTGTTGTTGTTGTTGTTGTTGTTGTTTTTATTATTATTATTTTAATATTATTATTATTATTATTAACTAAAAACAATAATTTGCTATCATCAATAAGTCAATAGCTAAATTAGAAGTCCAATTTTGTGCGTATTGAACACATTTTGACCATTAAATAATTTTTAATAACTTGATTGTTTTACACTACATATCAAACACAATAAAAAGTTAAACAAGGTAATACTATATGCATTAATTTTTCCCTTGATAGTATGATACTCTTTTTTTTACCAAAAAAGTTGGATGTATGTAATTGGTTGTACATATACTCAGCAAAACACAAACTTAACCTAATATTGACCCCCCAAAATCAGGTTATGAACAAAAAATTAGTACCCGAATCCATTTTTTTGACCTAACCCGAAAACTCATTGTATAAACAACTTAGCTTCAATCGAGACCGATCGAATCAAAACAAATCCGTTTGGAAATTAACTTAATGTAATTTTATTTTATTAAAGATCAATAGGACCCTTCATTTTTGTATTCCATGAAGAACATGGTCTCACAAACATGCAACTAATTTAATAATATAAATTAAATTCGGTTGAATACAAGTTTGGTTCTTAACATCTTAAACTCTCCACACTATTTACTATACATATGGTTTTCAATGCTTAGGTACTTTTTCAAAATTAAAAAAGTCATAGAATATCTAGCTAGTTGCATATTTGTACACAATATATTATAACGATTAAATATTAGTATCTACTCATTAACATAAATCAAACAAAATCTCAAATGACTATATATAATTTTCATACATTCACAGTTATAAAATTCTCTTCACTTGTGAATAGTAGTGTTTTTTAAAACCTACAAATAAAGCTACTCGTCGAAAAATTATGGAATGGAGTGCTTACATTTTTTATATAAATCAAATATCATACCCCGTATATAAATTATTAATTATTTTGTTAAGGTATTTAGGGTACTAATTTTAAAAATTAGCACAAGGTCCACAAAGTATATAAGTCGATATGATCATCCATTATTTTGGGCTTACCATCAATATTCTAAAGGTTGATAGTAAGCATCTTAATTTCTTTTGTTTTAATTGTTTACAATAAGATCACCCTGCTTTATTATCTTCTTGAGACTTATCATTTTGTTTGTGAAACTTGTTATTCTTCTTGTTAAACCTTTTATCCCGTTTTTTTTATTCATGAGACTTTTATCACCCATGTGTTCTTAGTTTTGTTTGGGAATTAATTTTATAGAAAATTTTGTCATAATTGTCACAAAAAATAGGTTTTTTTACAAAAAAAGTTGCCTTATAAAACAAGTTTTGTCCAAAACCTCCACCTTTTGCATCTCCGTTTGTTGACTCTTTTCAAACCTACTATTTCGACATTGACTGGTCGCTTAGTCTCACGTGAGAAACACGAGATTTTTTTTTTTTTTTTTTTGCTTTTCTTCCTCTTATTCCCCTATTTTCACCTCCCATTTTTGCCTCACCCTTCTTCTTCGTTCTCCCTCCATTACCACTACCACCCTCCATTACCACTACCACCCTCCATTACCACTACCACCCTCCCTGCGACCCCTCACTTTTCTCCTCCTCGGATCCCCTCCAACACGCCCCCCCCCCCCCCCTTTGTCTCCCTAGATTGCATATTCTCTATTATTCNGAAGCTCACCGTATTAGGTGACTAGAAGCTCACCAAAGCCACTTGTCTGTAGAAATTTTGAGTCACTAGAATCTCATTATTAAAGTCTTTAATGATCCAGAAGATCAACATCTACTGAAATTACATACAAGTGACTTATATATTTATAGAAAAATTATCTTCATTGGGGCTATAGTATGTTTTGGTGGATGTCCAATTGTCCATTTGTCTCCCTAGATTGCATATTCTCTATTATTCTAGAGTAGTCTTATAATATATGACTATTCACTTACATATGCCATAAATATGTAACTCTCATCTCCTCCATTATGCTGTACCTCACCCCCCCCCCCCCCCCCACACACACACTCACTCACTTTGCTCCTTTTCCCCTTCAACCTCATCGTGAACCTCTGCCTTCTCTTCTTTGTGCTCCTCCTCCACTTAATTATTGCAACGATGATTAGTGACTCCACTTGTTCACCTGCATCAGAATAATACATACTCCATTGCATACCTATGATTGAGTAGTGCGCAGATAAGAGATCGATAGCCTCTGACAATCATTGCTGAATAATTAAGAGCTTTCAACTGTATGAGCTTCGTCACGGTTTAAATGCATTTCCTTTCCTTGTATTTTTCCATGTTCAAGCTAAAGTTTCTAAGTTTTCAAATTCCACAATTGGAATTTGATTTGAAGGTTGAAGTTCATGTCAAAAACCTGGGTTTTCTCGAAAAATCACATAAGTTTGTTTAAAAATAAGGCAAAGATTGATGAAATTAAGTGTTTTGGTCTGCGATTAAATGAAAATTAATAAGTTAGGATGTGAAAGAGAGGAAATGAGACTGAATGGAGTTTCGTGGAGATTGATTGATGAGGGATATGGGGTGCAAATTAAATAAGAAGGAAAAGAAAGGAAATATAGCGAAAAAATGAGGTCATGTGCATGTCATGTGACATTAAGTGACAGAATATTCCCCGATCAACATCGGAATAGTAAAATTGGCAGCGGTCAACAAAATGGAGATGTGAAATGTGGCAGTTTGGGACAAAAATCAATTTATAAGGCAGTTTTGTACAAAAACTCACCTTTTTATGTTAGTTATGGATAAATTTTCCTTAATTAGTTTATCTTTTGTGAAATGTTCCAAGGAAAAAAAATACTTTTTTGAAAAACTTGATCAATTCAACTGATTCTGAAAAACACTCGTCATGAATAAAAAAATCGATTTCGATCTATTATTGAAAAATAACTAAGCTAGAAATATCTCAAAATTGATCGACCAATTTGTGAGGTGCAGTTGTACATCTAAGTAATGAAGGATTACAAATCAAAATCATGGATTCAGATATAATAATAAGCATGCGTGGAATAAGGCTATGTTGAATTCGTCTGAATTTTAATCAGAATTTTTTCTTATCTGAGATGAATTGAATTTTTCTGTTTTGGTCTGATCTGGCCTGAAATTTTCTAAACTGAACTTTTTATAGTTGTTTTTTGTATTTAGTAGTTTCTTATTTGATTTGAATTTTTCTTATCTGGTCTGATCAGAATTTTTCTGATCTAATCTGAACTCTTTTTTTAATAAACACTAGAATGATTAATTCGCTGAACTAAACATAGCCTAAGAGAAGTGTATTAAGGTCTATGCAAGTTATTGTAAGGGAACTTGTCTTTTTTAGGGCTTGATAGGATCCTAATTACTCTCTCAATTTGACTTGAGTGTTGCAAGAGTGTTTTATCATTGACTGTCTTGAGCTAGGGACAAATGTAGGTATCTACAGGATTATTTAAAAAAGTGCAAAAGTCGTGGAGGTTCTCATACAATTTCAATTTTTTAATAAATACTAGAATGCTTAAATAAGTTGAGCTGAACATAGCATAAAAGAAGCGTATTAAGGTCTATGCAAGTTATTGTAAGTGTATCTTACGAACATGAATACGTGATGTTGAAAAACATTGGTGTTAAAATGTGAATATTGAATGAAAGAAAAGGTGGCCAATGGGTTGATGATGAAAGGAAAGACAATGTCTGATAGTGATGATGACGAACACTAAAAACATATTTGCTGGTTGCAACGAACGCTTGTGATGATGACGGTGACTAGACCATTTCTGCAATATTTAATCCTCCCGGTGGCTATAAGCCTATAAGCAAGATGATAGCCCCGAGCCAGCCAGCCAGCCGACCTTGTCATTTAAGTGGTTTAAGATTTTAAATCCTTATGTATTCAGCTCTTCAGTAATATATATCAGATCAGCTTAAAATAGAATAATTGTTCCGAAAATGGGTACTTTAAGTGCATATTTTGGTGGATGATTGATGTTTCATGCGTTGTCGACGATAGTACTGGCTTTGACGATGGGCTACGGTTGCTGTAAATGAGCGAGAAAGCATCAAAAACCAACATTGCATAATTAATATTGGAATGTAATCCTTAATCCATTGTAGTAGACCCAAATTGGCCACTGCTAGTCTACTACTATCATTTATCAACCTCCTACTCAATTGTTTGATAAATATAAACATATAATCCTTAATCCAATCCAATCTTCCAAAGGACAATACACAATGAGATTTTCCTTTTATTTGTGCTAAATAGATTATGCTTAAGGTCCATTTGCTTGTTCTTTTTTTTTTTTGGTTAAGCATTTGCTTGTTCTTTGGGTGGCTATATAATTTGTGCTGTTGTTTATATTCTGAGCTGATTTTTCCTTTTGAGTATTATGTGTACTAACTTGGCCAGCTAGCGTTGGCTTAGACTCTTAGGCTCCGTTTGTTTTGAAGGAAAACAATTTTCATGGAAAATCATTTTCTAGGGAAAACAATTTTCATGGAAAATCATTTTCTAGGAAAAAAGTTTTCCTTTGTTTGTTTGATTAGAGGAAAACTCATGAAGGAAATGAAAAATGTAATAGAAATGAAGAAAGGGTGAGGGAATGAATAAGGGAGATGTAAGAAGTGGGGAGGAAATTGTGGCATTCCTTCTCTACAAAAGGAAAATGATTTTCCTTTTCCAAAGTGACATTTTCKCCTTTGAGGAAAATGATTTTCCACCTCTTTCCAAAACAAACAAAGGAAAACTAAAAGAGGGAGGAAAAHCATTTTCCGGGAAAATGTTTTCCGTCAAAACAAACGGAGCCTTAGTCTTCGGCTGGTTTGACTTCTGCTAATATTGGGCCATTGCACTTGAATCACTTAAGTTCGGTCAGTGTTATTTTTTAAAATATTTTTCTATAATATTAAATATTGCATAATACTATAATACAGGGGCGGATCTTAGTTATGGCCTGTATTGTCTTGGCACCCCTTGAGTTAATAAAATCTTATCAATATTAATGATAAAAGGTTATGGTACAGTGGTACGGTGTTTATAGTTTTAACTAAGAGAACCAAGGATCAAACCTTGAACCTCCTATGAACTTTAAATGGAGTATATATTTTTTAAAGGAGAAATAAAATTTCATTAATCGAAAGACATACGACATCTACAATAAGCAACCGAGAAAAAACCTTGAAATTAGGAATGAGAATTATTAATGACTAAAAAACAAAAAACTAAGGAATCAATGAAAAAATTGAGGCTTACCATTATCAAATAGATGACGATAATGGTAGCCCCTTGCGATTGCCAAGAGTTTTAAGGTTCTATAAGGGGAGAGAGAAAAAAAAGAGGCGCGAAAATGTTACTAATAATTATCTAACAAATACCTTAACTATCTTACTCCATACAAAATCTATAAACATATATTAAAAAGAGTGCAGCGCAATGTAGTTGTGTCACGTGGACTCTCATGCATTGTTAACGCGTCACATGGAGTCTTTCAAATATGCAACGTGACCTTGTGTATATTCAACTAAAAAAATTTAAAAATTTGCTAAAAACAAAGAAATGATCCTATGACCTTTATGATGAAAGGTTAAGTTTTAACCACTAATCCATACTAATTTCATTAGTTATGATGTCAAATAAATTATAATTAAGTCACATTATCATATTTAAATAATTCAAAGGTGATGTATTATCTTTTTTTAATATTTTTAGTTACAACTACGTGTACTATTTCCATGCTAGAAAATTTGATCAATTGTCCTATAAGTTCAACTACCAAAACTCACAAAACAAACAATTTTGTATACTCTGTATAATATACCATTTTTTATATACGTTGGCCCGAACGATAACCCGAGGCATCGCCCGAGCCAAAACACTAATTTCTTCTTAAATACAAAGAATAATATGCATTATTTAAAATATCTATACATCTATTTATTTTTATTACATACTAATTAAGTGCGATTAAATTTTTGAAAGCTATTAATTAGCTCTCCAAATTTGTTTTATTCATACTTGAATTTCCATCATACTTTTAATCAAAATTCGTAGTTATTATACATTATTGTTATTAAATTTGGAATTATCAATTAATATTATTTCATATGTAAGTTGTCCAAAATGTCCTTGTTAATTTTGCAGTAATTGAATTTCATTAAGGGTAAAAAAGATAATGTCATATAGATGAACGACACCACCAACGCCTCCCTTTTCTCATATTCCCTCCATTTTTATTTAGTTGTACTGTTCCACTTTTTGTTTTTGGATGTTTCAAATAATTGTTCAAACCAATTTAAAATAACTTTTTTATCTATTTTATTTACTCTAAAATTAATGAATTAATGTTTTTCTACAACATTCATTATTGCACCCAAAGTTATTTTTTCTCAAGAAAATTTATTCACACATTTACTCTTCTATCTAATTTACTCAAAAATTTTATCTAACTCAATCAACTATTAAACATCATTCGAAAATGGTATGGAACATCTAAAAAACGAAGGGAATATATTAGAGACTAGATCTTATGTGCACGCGATACATGCTTAATTCTATGAAATTGTACATAGTATTTTTTTAACATTAAATATATATTTTATATTTCACATAATTCATTTACAACTAATTAGCAAAGCAATCAGTTTTAATAACTATGACTTGGATATGAATTTGTTTTACATATTCTTCAATTCATTTAGAGTAATGTTTTACTCCCTCCGTTGCATGAAGATCATGCCAATTGAGTTTTTATTTTTTACTATTCACAAGTGAAGAGAATCTTGTAAATAACTATCAATGTAAATATAGTCACGTGGGATCTTGTTTGATTCGTGTTAATGAGTAGATAATAAATATTCAATCGTTACAATTTATATAAATATGTACTAAAAATTTAAACGATACAAAACATGTCAAACGGGAAGGGAATAGCATAGCTCACAACATTGCACGTTTGATTCCATTTGGTGATACTCAAATGTGGGAGTACTGTGTGTGTAGGTTGATGCGTAGAGATGGTTAAGTAGAGAAAAGAGGAAGCGCGAGGCATGCTTAGAGTTGTGTGGAGCGCGCAAGCAACACAAGAGGGGCAATTGCAGGACAATGCGGGAGTCACGTATTTTGTACATGAGGCGAGGGTTTGGCTCTGCCTGTCATGCGCGCATCTGGGGTGTGTGGGGCGCGCATCCTGAGTAGTGCATGTGCTTTGTTTTTGCTCAAGCGGTTGGATGTTTATTGGGACACTTGTCCTGTTCTAATGTAATGGAGTGATGACTCTTGCTAGTTCAGATGAGGTGTCATCCTTAGGAGCTCCTTCAATCACATATACACACTTCATGACATCAAAGCAAAGTAGAAAAGCTTGAGAGCTAGAGAGAGAAACACAAGAGACACAACAAGAAAACTCAAATTTTTGCTAAACACCTAAAGCTAGGGGTTTTGGGATAGTTGTAGGTGTGTGATTCTAAACTTGTAAACACTAGTTGTACGTAAGGGGTTTGGGGAAGCAAATTGAGAGTGGTTAGTAACTTGGATACTAGTTCATTACTAGCACAACACAACAAGAAAAATCACTTCGGCCGACGACGGTTACCGACCGATTWTCGGTCGGTAACAGGSKTTACCGACCGATAATCGGTCGGTAACAGGTGTCGCAAGTTCAGCCGTCGGTAATCTTGATAAAAGAAGAGATTCCTCGATGCTCCCGAGTTCGTTCCGCGCTCGGCTCGACCTCACGCTCGCAACTCGAGCCCGGCCTACCCTCTCCATCAGCTGGAAGACACTCACAGTGAGTAAAGATATCAAGGCTTACCAAGGATCACTGGTGGGACCATTCTGGACAGGTGAGATCTAACTCCATCATTAAAGGTCTGTACTTCGTATGTCCGTCTTCAAAAATTCTGGGAATGTTTGTTCTTGTTTGTTTTTATATACAATTTTATATGTTAACATATTTGTTTGGTATTTTTGTCTCAATTCAGAAATGTACACCTGGAAACCTGAGTTGGAGGGCACGGTTCGGCAAAGCCTATGACGCCAAGGCAGGCTTGCGTCTGAAAGACCTGCTTCAGAAATTCGTTCACCAGGAGGAAGGACACGACCAGATGGCTTGGACGAGGAGCTATATAACCTCGAGGAAGAACAGCGCCTGAATGACGAAAAAGTCAAAAGAAGTCTGCTCAGTGCAAGGTGAACGAGGAGAGCGGCAACCGCTAGTGGCGGCGCAGGCCACCTGCATCTCAACTGTTCAGCGGTTCTGTTTCTAACATTCAGCGAGAAGCAATTGGTTAGTATTTTGTAATCTCTCACGTCATCCGAAATTACTAAATTCTTGTTCGTTAAATCTTCGTAAATCACCTAACATATGATACAACTTCGTTCTCTGGTGGCTAAGACAATTAGGAGGGAAGTTTGCCAAACGCCGCCGATCTGTACCTGCGACAACGCACTATCAAAGAAGATCGCCAGGGAAGGAGCCGCAACGCGGTCACAAAAAACAGGTCAACAGATCTGATGTAATTCGATTTTTTTTAATGTCTTAACTGAATTTTTCATGTTGAATGTTTAAAGATCGGAATTCCGGCGTATCAAGCCGATGAGTACGAATAGGCATTGTTTATTCTATGAATTACATTTTGATAGTTTAGCAACGGAATTCCCGGCGTATAGCCGATGAGTACCGAATAGGATTGTTATTTTAATGAATGCATTTCGATGTTTAGATCGGAATTCCGGCGAAGCCGATGCATCGAATCAGGATTTTTTTTTTATGAAATTTCAGGCTACTAAGCGTAATCGGTTCTAATAGGACGTGGTCCTAAGGTGAACTTATAATGGATAGAAATGTGACAAAGTTACGGAGCGAAAATCACAAAAAAGCTAAAATGGCCTAAAATTGTTTAATTTTTTAATGTAAAATGGTCTTTTGTCTTCAACCGAGTCATCAAAGTTAGGAAGCCTAATGGTGTCTTAATAGGACGTCGTCCTAAGGTTAGAAAACTTATAATGGACTAAAGATGTGACAAGTTAGCGCAGCGAAAATCACAAAAACGCTAAAACTGCCCTAAAATGTTTAATTCAACGTAAAATGCGTCTTTTTATCGTTCAAATCGAGTTCAAATCAAAGTTTAAGGAAGCCTAATGGATGTCTAATAGGAAACGTGTCTAAGGTTAGAAACATAGTAATGGATAGAAATGCTGACAAGTTATCAAGCGAAAATCACAAAAAACGCTAAAAGGCTAAAATGTCAATTTTTAACGTAAAATGGTCTTTTGTGTCAAACCAGTCAATCAAAGTTTAGGAAGCCAATGGTGTCTAATAGGACGTGTTAAGGTTAGAAACTTGATAATGGATAAGAAATGGTGACAAGTTAGGAGCGAAAATCACAAAAAACGCCCTAAATGGCCAAATGTCAATTTTTGGGTAAAATGGTCTTTTGGTCGTTCAAAACGAGTCAATTCAACAGTTTAGGGAGCCTTAATTGTTATCTAATATGAAAAGGTTTCCTAAAAAGGTTTAAGAAAAACTAGTAATGGATAGAAATGTGACAAGAAGGAGCGAAAATCACAAAAAACGCCTAAAATGGCTAAAATGTCAAATTTTTGGGGTAAAATGGTCTTTTGCGTTCAAACCGAGTCAATTCAAAGTTAGGAAGCTAATGGTGTCTAATAGGACGTGTTCTAAGGTTAAGAAAACTTATAAGGATAGAAATGTGACCAAGTTATAAGCGAAATCAAAAAACGGCCTAAAACTGGCTAAAAATGCAATTTTTGGGGTAAAATGGTCTTTTGTCGTTCAAAACCGAGTCAATCAAAGTTTAGGAAGCCTATCGGTGTCCTAATGGATGTGTCTAAGGTATACGAAAAACTTATAATGGATAGAATGTGAAAAGTTATATCAGCCGACAAATCAACAAAAACGCCTAAGATGGCCTAAATGTCAATTGTTTGGGGTAAAATGGTCTTTTGCTCGTTCAACCGAGTCAATCAAGTTTAGGAGCCTCAATGTTATCTAATTGACGTGTATAAGGTTAGAAAACTATAATGATAAAAATCGTGACAAGATAGGAGCGACAAATCATCAAAAATGCCTAAAAATGGCGCTAAATGTCATCTTTGGGTAATATGGTCTTTTGGTCGTTTCAATACGAGTCAATCAAAGTTTAGGAAGGCCTAATGGTGTTCCTAATAGGACGTGTCTATAAGGTTAGAAAACTTATGAAGGGATAGAAATTGACAAGAATAGGAGCGAAAATCACAAAAACGCCTAAAAGCGACTAAAATGTCAATTTTGGGGTAAAATGATCCTTTGTCGTTCTAAAACCGAGTCAATCAAAGTTAGGAAGCCTAACGTTATCCTAATATGACGTGTCTAAGGTTTAGAAAACTATAATGGATAGAAATGTGACAGATATAAAGCGAAAATCACAAAAAAACGCCTAAAATGGCTAAAATGGTCAATTTTGGGGTAAAATGGCTTTGTTCGTCAAACGCCCCTAAACCGATCAATCAAAGTTTAGGAAAAGCCTAATGTTATCTAATATACGTGTCTAAGGTTAGAAAACTAGTAATGGGAAGAAGATGTGAAAATAGGATGGCGAAAATCACAAAAACCCCGCCTAAATGGCCTAAAATGTCAATTTTTGGGGTAAATGGTCTTTTGTCGTTCAACAAGTCATCAACGAGTTTCGGAAACTCTTAATGGTCTAATAGGACGTTCTACAGGTTACGAAAACTAGTAATGGATAGAATTTGTGACAAGACAGGAGCGAAATCACAAAAAACGCCTAAAATGGGCCTAAACATGTCAATTTTTGGGGTAAACATGGTCTCTTTGTCGTCAAATGAGCTCAATCAAGAAGTCTTCAGGAAGTCCTGATGGCTGTCCTATAGGACGTGTCTAAGGTTACAAAAGACTTTAACGGATAGAAATGTGACATAGATAGAGCGAAAATCACAAAAACGCCTAAAATGGCCTAAAAAATGTCAATTTTGGGGTAAATAATGGTCTTTTGTCGTCAAATCGAGTCACAATCAAAGTTTAGGAAGCCTAATGGTCGTCTAATAGCGACTTGGCTCAAGGTTAAGCAAAACTTATAATGGATTGAAAATTGACAAGATTATAAGCCGAAAATCACTAAATATAACGCCTAAATGGCCTAAAATGTCATTTTTGGGGTCACAAAGGTTCTTTTTGTCGTCTAAACCGAGTCCAATTAAGTTCTTAGGAAAGCCAATGGTGTCTACATAGGACGCTGTCCTAAGGTTGAAAACTTCATAACTGCGATAGAAACATGTGACAATTATAGAGCGAAAATCCCGCAAAACAAGCCTAACAATGGCCTACAATGTCAATTTTTAAACGTAAAAATGGTCTATTGTCGTTCAAACCGAATCAATCAAGTCTAGGAAGCCTCACATGGTCAGCGACTGCTCATAACTCTAAGGTTGAAAACTACGTAATTGATACGACAATGTGACAAGAATACGGCAGCGACAACATCACAAAAAACGCTAAAATGGCCTAAATGTCAATTTTGGGGTAAAATGGTCTTTGTCCGTTCAACCGAGCAATCAAAGTTTAGGAAGCCTAAGTTATCTATATGACGTGTCTAAGGTTTAGAAACTTATATAATGGATAGAAATGTGGACATAGATTAACGAAAATCACAAAAAAACCCTATAAATGGCCTAAAATGTCAATTTTGTGGGGTAAAATGTCTGTTTGCGTTCAATACCGAGTCAAATCAAGTTTAGGAAGCTAATGGTCGTCTAAAGGACGTGTCTAAGGTTAGAAAACTTATAATGATAGAAATTGTGAAGAGTTATAAGCCTAAAATCCGACAAAAAACGCCTAAAATGGCTCCTAAAATGTCAATTTTGGGTAAAATGGTCTTCTGTCGTTCAAATCGAGTCAATACAAAACGTTTAGGAAAGCCTAATGGTGTCTAATGGACTGTTAGGTTAGAAAACTAGTAATGGATAGAAATGTGACAAGATAGGAGCGAAATCACAAAAAACAACGTCTAATATGGCCTAAATGTCAATTTTTGGGGTAAAATGTTTTTTTGCGTCTTCAACACAAGTCAATCAAAGTTTAGGAAGCAATGGTGTCTAATAGGACGTGTCTAAGGTAGACAAATTAATAATGGATAAGAAATGTGACAAGTTATAGCGAAAATCAGAAAAACGCCTAAAATTGGCCTAAAATGTCAATTTTTAACGTAAAATGGATCTTATTGTCGTTCAACCGAATCATCAAAGATCTAGGAAGCTACATGGTGTCTAATAGGACCTTGGCTAATGGTTAGAAAAACTTAGTAATTGAAATAGAAATGCTGACAAGCATAGGAGCGAAAATCACAAAAAAAACGCCTAAAATGCCTAAATGTCTATTTCTTAACGTAAAATGTTTGGGTCTTTTTTCGTTCAAACAGGTCTATCAATTTGGGTGTCAAAGTATATTATTTTTATTTGGAATTGTTTGCTTCTAACTCCTGCAATTCTACAGGAGATCAATATACCGCAAAACCTGAAATGAGTCTCAGGGCTAGCGTAGCGGAGGTGGATCGAACAAGGTCTTCTTTTACACTGTTGGTCGATTCGAAGGGGGAAGGTCTATAGGTCTAAGGCAAATCTGAGCTTCTCATCTATTACGGAGAAAAGCTCCGGGCCGCGCGCCGGACCAGCTACTTCTGCGTCTCCGTAAACTGGACTGAGATGTCTGCTCTTTTTTGAGGCGTCAGAGCGGGCTCGGGTGAGTTAGAGCAGAAGCTGCTGAGCGGAGTCTTGCCGAGACTGAAGAACAACGTCGTCAGGCGAGTACACTAGAGCAATGCCAAGCGCGCGAATGGACGCTTTCATGAGGCAGTTCTGGACGACCGTCTTCCTTTCCACGACGCCTCCCGACCGCACACGACGTTCTGGCCGCTTCTGGCACATCTTGTTAGCGCTAGTCAGGGTCGTTATTCTAGTTTACCCATTTATACAATATTGTACGTTTTTATTTGTTACATTTTGATTTTTGAGTATAGTTGCGAATAATTCATCATGAACATATACAAATTATAATATATAATATTATATATTTAACATAGTTTTCATATAAATCTATTATTTAATTAATTTTGCTTCTATTAATTCAATAAATATTATTTTTGGAAAAACAAATATACTCATAAAAAAAAATAAATGACTATACTAATGAGCTTTTAACGACCGATCGGTCGGTCGGTAATACGCACCGATTTCACAATCGGTGTATACCGACGACGGATCGGTCGTAAACAGCTAAATTTTATGCTATAAAATTAATAAAAAAAAATAAATTTCAAGCATTTACCCGACCGACTTAATCGGTCGTAATCTTGTTTATATTCCCTCCAATTTAATGGCAGGGAACATAGGCTTTTTACCGTGACCGACTATTCGGTCGTAAACACTATGTTTCGCCTCCAAAAATTGGTCGGCCATGGTTTTCGTCGATAGTCAGGTCGGCTACGTCGGTAAACGATTCCGATCCGAAAATCGGTCGTAACA
>SNQN01007138.1:0-34800 GCA_008642245.1 Bassia scoparia
AGTCTGAACCAAGAGCCATTTCTCTAGACCATGATGAGGGCACATTCGATGTAGCTCCTTGTATCGCTCCCATGCCTCATAAAGAGTCTCATCAACATCTTGCGTAAAATTAGTGATCTTGCTACGCATTTGAGCAGTCTTCTCTGGAGGATAATACTTCTTGTAGAAAGCAAGAGAAAGAGCATCCCACGAATCAAATGCTGTTGCATCAAGACTGTTCAACCATAATCGAGCTCTGTCCCGCAATGAGAAAGGGAATAGCATAATACGAAGCTGATCAGGCTCAACACCAGCATGCTTAACAGTACCACAATATTGGAGGAAATTAGAGATATGCAAGTTGGGATCCTCAGTCGCATTCCCTCCAAACTGATTGCGCTCGATCATGTTCAACAGCGCAGGCTTAATCTCGAAGTTGGCTGCCGCTAGAGTAGGCATGCCTAGACCCGTCGGAATCTCATTCCGACTAGGCTGAGAGTAGTCCATGAGAGAACGTTCTGGTTGTGCCGCCATCTCTTCAAGTTCAGGATCAGAATGGACTACTTCGTTTGGCACTGAATGTGACTCTCCCTCCTCTAAATCAGTCTCGTATAAGGGGTTCGAAAACTGATGAGAGATGGAAGAATCTGAAAAATCCAACCGCCTTACGGAATTCTTCCGTCTATGGTAAGTTCGCTCCACCTCGGGATCGTATGGAATCAAATTCCCAAGTCGGGAAGACCTGCGCATAAACAGAAGCAAACTACAGCGATCGTAAGTACTGTCCTGAAGAACAATGAATTGTTCTTCAAGACAATCACAAAAAAAAATAGTCTAGACTCAAACAATTAATCAATAATTAAGCCGTTTCCCCGGCAACGGCGCCAAAATTTGACAGGCTTGTCGCGTACCTATCAAAAATACCTATTAAAACTAACCTGCAGTTAGTGGTAACAGGATCGTATCCACGAGGAAACAACAACTACTGATTAATTGAATAAAAGCATCTAAACTAGCAAGAAGAATGTTATTTTGTGGTTTAAACTACTTAAAACTAATGACTACGATTAATGGAAGAGATTAACTATATGATAAAAGAATCTAGAGCTATGGTTCACTATAGCAGTAATTGACAACGATTTGGCATCAACAATTCATAGCATGGCATAATCAAACAGGATTAAAGTTCTCTCGAATCAATTAAACCATAGAACTACTCCTAACCGTATCTCTCGACCTAGGAAAGTCTCGTTCTACCTATTGATGTAGATCTTGTATTAAGTTTCAATCGCTAGATCTAGAAACTCGTGACTAATCTAATTACGCAATTAAGTCGTGCACTAACTAATTGAATAACATGAAGAACAATCAAATAGGAATTTAATTAAAAGCCAAGCCATGAATTGCATCAACCAATTAATAATCAATCATATTGCTATAGATCCCCAATCGCTCTAGAAATTAGACTACTCACTCATAATTGCACTAAACATGATGATTATAATATGGGAGAACATAATTAAAGCAAGAATAATCAAAACAATAATAAAGCCCTAAAATAATTTGAAGTAATAATTAATAAGCTAAAACAATTCAAAGCAATAATCAAAAGTATGAATAATTGAAAGCAATAAGGAATTGAATTAAAGAAAGAATTAATTACCAAAAGAAGGGTTGCAATTGATGATTGAATGATTGATTTCTATTGAAAGACCAAAAACTAGGGTTCTTGACAAAATAACGTAATTGGGGAAAATTCTCTCCTTTGAATTAATTATGGAACAAAGATAATGATAGAATTAGGATTTCTATGCCTTTAAACATCAGAAAAATATCTAAATTAAACTAAACTTGCTAAATTACAATCATGCCCTTCATTAAAAGCTAATTTAAAAGCCACTTAAGTGCAGAATCGGGCCTCGATCCGATCGGATCGGGTGTGATCCGATCGGATCGGATATGGTTTTGGCAGCAGAATCGTCCATCTTCAAGAGGCCATATCTCGAGCTCCGGTGATCCAAATCACGCATGTGACCTATCAAATCGAAGCTCTCGAAGTCTAGTTTCCAATGCAGCTGGAATCGCACCAATCCGACGAACGAAACAAAAGTTATGGTCAAAAGAGTGAGCATGTATCAACTTCCTTGCGTTGCTCCACTCCTAGCTCATTGCTACTTCTGATAAACTCCGTAATGTTTGCAAATAAGCTCCAAAATCACTCCAAATAAATGGAAGCAACCTAAAACTTACTCAAACACTAAACAAACAACATTAGTAGCAAAGAGGGCCTTAAGAAGGCCAAAAACCATTCGATATAGCAAGAGAAATGGGAGGAAAATCATATAATAATACAATACATCAAAGGATAAGATCAACATCCAAACCAACCCACTTGCTAAACCATGAGTCACCCCAAGGCGTGGGTTAACGATCCATGCGGTCTTCTCCAGATTGAGTCATAGAGTCCTAGTCCTAGCTATGTGTCCCTTTCAATTCCTGTCTTGTGAGTCTATGTAGTCTTTTAAAAAATAAGCCATGTATGCTTCAGTTTTCATCAATAAAATGATTCATTTGTTTTGGCAATATTATTTTCTAATTCTATGCAAGTCTCAACACTCATTGGCCGCAATTGGTTTAATCTAATACTGATTTAATTATTGAAATTGAACAATGCCCAAGAGAGGCCTTCTTTCACAGCTCCACAAAATGACCTCTCCCTTCCATTCCCTTTGTCACATCAAATCAAAATCCCTTGCAACCTTTTGAGCCACAAACACTATCATTAGCCTATCTTTCTTTCATCACCCACATCTACCTAACCCTTTGGACCAAACGGTGCGTAGGAAAAGACATGTGCAAAAGAGAAAGAAGAATAAAATGGGCAAAAAGCGAAAAAGCAAAAAAATCAAAGTTCAATGCCAGTCATCACAAATGCAAATCAATCCAATGCAAATCCAAAGTTCAAAGCCCAATTCAAACAAGAAGCAAAAGTCTAAAAAGCACACTGCGCACCGTGGGTCACTTCGTAATCATCAAGCCTTTTTCAACCCTCAAACCACAGCCTCACATTACAACCACAAAAGCCCTCTCACACGAGGCATTGTCCAAATCATCATCAGAACTACGGTGGTCTATTCGTAAGGATACGTTAGAAGCTCTCTTGAGGTTCGACCGAACAACATTAAATATTTGGAGGCTTTTGGTGTTCTGACTTTGCTAGAATGTCAATAATGGTTTGCCAAGTTAAAACTGAACTAGACTCATGTTTGAACCTACTCATTAGGCCAACCTTCGCATCAGCCACATCTTTGACCCTTAGCCACCATTGACCCTTTTTATTTCTCGAACCATAGCCCATTCTTTGGTCACCTTCAAGGACTCATGAGTGCAATCCCAAAGAAGTAAGCCACCTGACCTTATGTAGTACATCTTGTTGGGAACTCATGCCATACAATCCATCCTTCCCTATGTTGACTCTAACACCGTAACACGTTGTTCTCAAAGTCTGCGCTGGGGGGCTCGTGTGATCATGGTCCTTAATTTCCAGTTGGGGGCTTCTTGTCTCCTAAGGCCCTATTACGTGTTAAGTCTTGCTATCAAGTCCTGAAAAATCACTTTTGGACGCTGTTCCTTTTCCAATCAAGTCACTGCTCACCAATGTTAAGTCAAGTCACGTCCAAATGTCACCTTGCTCTAAGTCCTCTTCCAATGACACTCTTCAATTGGCACTTTGTATAGATGACTCTAGTTCGTCCTTTCATGTTAGAGCCAGACCTAGACGAGACTCTTTCAAAATCAAAGACACTTTCAAATATGTTAGAATCAGACCTAGACAACACTTTCAAATCATGTCTAGAACGACTAGATGGACTCTTTCAATTCAAAGGCTCATTCAAATCAGTCTAGACCAGACCTAGACAAGACTCTTCAAAAAGACACCTCAAACCATGTCTAGAACCAGACCTAGACAAGAACACTCTAAATCATGTCTTGAACCAGACCTAGACAACCACTTTCAAATCAGTCTAGAACCAGACCTAAAAGACTCCGTCAAATTCAATGACTCTCTCAAACATGTCTAAAACCAACTAGACAAGGCCCTTTCAAATTCAAAGACTCTCTCAAATCATTTAGAACAGACCTAGACAAGACTCCTTCAATGACTCTCATCAGAATCATGTCTAAGAACCAGACTAGACAAGACACTCTCAAATCATGTCTGTGAACCAGACCTAGAAAAGCCACTTTCAAATCATGTCTAGAACAGACTAGACCAAGACCCCAAATTCAATGACCTCTCAAACATGTTAGAACAGACTAGACAAACCCTTCAAATTCAATGACTCTAAACTTGTCTAGAACCAGACCTAGATACAAAGGGGCCCTTCCAAAAATTTTCAAAAAAAAAAGCCTTCGTTCAAAATCAATGACTTGCCACTCTCTCAATATCAAAGTCACAATTACAAGTCAACATTGCATGCAATTCGCTAGACATAAAACAGACCTATGTCGTCACCAAGTAGTCCTTAATCCTGAATTAGGCTATCATTTTCAGTCATGTCATTTCTTCGGAAGCATGGGACGCACCTGCATTTCTCCCAGTCAGCCGAACAGGGGAATAACCGCTCAAGGACTCAGACACATAACAAGCACATCAAACCGCAAGGGACACGGCTACAGTAAAGCTAACTTTGTTTGGCAGGTACCGGCGAAAAGGTAACTCAGGGTCGCAGAACGTCTTGAGTTGCTCTCCGTCCGAATCAAATACTTTGACTTTCGTCTTACGTGACTCAGTCTCTCCAACTCAGTCAAAGTGGGGCTTCTGTAGACACCTGAAAATGTGTCTCCCAAATGAGTAATCCGTGATGAACCTACGCGTCTCGCGTTGTTTCGATCAGAAAGATGCTTTGAACTCACGAAAGTTGGAAATACGTGAGGTCGTACTCGGAACTATTGCAAAGGTCACTACAAGGCAAACATATTTTCTTTCGGCTTTCTCGATAAACCAAGGTTTTCAAGGTTTCAACAAGTTACACTGCGATTCTCATGCTTTGATTTCACATGACCGTCACATTTTTCTGAATCCGCCAGTATTTTTAAATATTTTCTGATTTTTCTATGATTTCTATGATTTTGCATGTTTAAATACGCAGAATACGCAGATAATACATGAATAATTAGAAAAATACTCGGAATACGTGGAACCTTCTAGAAACATTCTAGAACTCCTTGCTTGGAGAGCAAGGGTGTCTAGGTGCGTTGAATCAAGGGAAATCACGAATAAAAGGAGGAAATCAAATATTTCGAGGTTTGGAAATTATACGAAAATCATGAGCGTATATACGCAAATGATGAGCGTATATACGCAGATGGAGCGTATATACATCTCAGAGCGTATATACCTCCATTTGCTGCTATATACGCTCAACTTGCCATACGATCTTGCCAAAATGCTATGAAAGTGAGAAGCGTATAGTTACACTGAGGTTGAGCGTATATACGCTCCCCATGAGCGAATATACGCTCATCTTCAGCGTATATACGCAGGTTTCCTTGCCTCGTTTGCCTCGTGCCTATAAATACTCCTTGCCTTGCTCAGTCCGGGGGACCTTGACTTCACACGATTTGAACTTCACACAAGACACAATTCCCAGACACTTATCTCTCTCTCGACAAAACACTCAAAACACATTCGTTTCGATTCAAAGCATCGATTCTCTTTCGAATCACAAGCGAAATAAGGTATAAATCTGAGATTACTCACCAAACCTCTCTTCACTCTTTTTTAATTTTTTTTGTCACTTTAATTTGATAACCATTGTTATGAGTTTAATTCAATTAAACAATGTAGAAACTCACCTCTTAATCGTTCATGTAAATAGAGGTCTTTTCTTAATGTTTAATATTTCCATGGGTTTTTGGTTTTCATTCTTTGCATTAACACTATTATACATATTTATGTAAACTAACGCGTTTGTTTGTTCAATTAGCAATTCAATCGAAAGGCGATTCCTTTGATTTTTATTCAACAATTTGATTGTTTGCAGTGACAAGGTGAGGAGGAACACATACATATTATATGCTCTAACACTTGTTTTCATGTCTTGTTTATATATATCTTTTACCACACTTGTATATATTGTTTAAACAAGGCCGGAATTAATCGCTTGTCACATTAAAGTCAGATAATCATGGACGACCGGTTTCTAGGCACCTTATTAACATTAACTAACATTAAGTGATCGCCTTGTCCATTATAGAAGTCATTGTTTGACTAATAGCAACTCACCTAGTAATTAGTGGCTTCAAGATCAATTCAATAGGTCTTTGATTCAATTGTTATGATTTATAAGTGTAAACAATGAGACCGAGTAGAGGCCGTACGTCGGCGAATTGGTTACAGATCTGATTCGACCATGTCCCCGAACCACACTTTGGTTACTGGACCTATTTGGGGGCCACTAGTTTGGCACAATGTTTCGGGCGTCGTAATAAACCTATATAGGCACGGTGGCGATCCCTCAATTCGACAACACACCCCAACGCATTCACAGCGGACTTCAGGCTCAACTCCATGACACTGAAGCGAGGCCACGCCCCTCCTAAGGCGGGGCGAAGCCCTACATCACCAATGATCAAATCTGGGGGGGATGAGAAGATAGATATTTGTAACTCTTGGAATCGAAATCATTTTGTGCTTTTTCATAATTTAGGGAACCAGTGCGATCATGAATCTCTTCTCAATCTGTGGAACCAAAAGGATTCATGTTCACACTGTTTCCCATAACATCACTTACCTCAGGTTCAGGGGAGGTTTTATCATCATTGTTAAGCTCATCCGTTTCCCCTGAACTCCTTACCTGTCTTTCCTCTGTGGAACCATCAAGTCTTGGTTCCTCGTTGGAATTCTCATTCTCGTCTTTAGGGCCTCCACCATTGTCTTCTAGTATACCAGTAAGTGGACCTAAATCTACTTGCTCTTCATTGCGGGAACCACTTGCTTGTTGGTTCCCCGTAAACTCCATCAGTCCAATCACGTCATCATGTTGTACCTGCGCAATCTTAGAAGACATGTTAAATTAATAAAAGACGACATGGACACTCTCCTCAACACATAAAGTCCTCTTATTGAAGACTCTATATGCTTTGCTTTGAGAAGAATATCCAAGAAAGATTCCCTCATCACTCTTAGGGTCGAACTTATCAAGTTAATTCTTCCCATTGTTATCTACATAACATTTGCATCCAAAGACACGAAAGTATGCAATATTGGGCTTTTGACCTTTAAGGAGTTCATAGGGAGTCTTATTTAACTTTGGTCTAATGAGACCTCTATTCAGTATATAGCAAGCAGTGTCAACAGCTTCACCCCAGAAACTCAGAAGGAGACCACTCTCAATGAGCATTGTCCTCACCATCTCCTCAAAAGTTCTATTCTTTCTCTCAACAACACCATTTTGTTGTGGTGTACTGGGGGATGAGAAGTTGTGATTAACTCCATGTTCCCTACAATAATCAATCAATAAAGTCAGCATTATCAAGTTCAGTACCATGGTCTGATCTTACCGCAACTAGCTTGTGGGTAAGCTGGTTCTCCACCTGTTTCACCAATGCCACAAACTCATAGAATGTTTCATCCTTTGAGTGTAGAAAAATCACCCAAGTGTACCTCGAATAATCATCAACCAAAACACAGACATAACTATGACCTCTTCGACTTTTTACACACATGGGACCACACAAATCAATGTGTACAAGTTCGAAGGGTCTGCTGGTACTCAAAATCGTATTAGGCTTAAAAGAGATTTTGACCTGTTTCCCCTTGACGCATTCTGAACAAACTTTATCTGRCTCGTACTTGATGTTAGGAAGTCCTACCACCAAGTCACGAGACCCCTTAAGTTTATTCAAGAGTGTCAAGCTAGCATGTCCAAATCTCTTATGCCAAATCCATTGATTATTATCAGAAACAGCTCTCAAACAAATGGACTTGTTCTCAGGAATTTTGTCCAGAAAGGTGATGTAAACATCATTCCTCCTGGTTCCCTCACATACAAGTTCACCTATTTGTGAGTTAATTATGTGACATAGGTTGGCTTGAAACTCAACTCTATTACCTTTGTCACACAGCTGTGATATGCTCAAAAGATTATGTTGCAAGCCTTCAACATAATATACATCATCTACTGCATGTGAAAGTGTCTTACCTACCTTACCTAAACCAGTGATGGTTCCCTTGCTCTTATCCCCAAAGGTGACACTTCCACCATCAAAGGCTACTAGTGAAAGGAATTGCTTCTTATCTCCGAACATGTGTCTTGAGCATCCACTGTCCAAATATCAATAGGTACTTCCCTTCACTTTAGCCTGCAAGAAACAATCGAACATTAGATTTAGGAACCCAAACTTCCTTGGGTCCCTTTTCAACAACAATTATTGTTCTTATTTACATTATTCCTCCTAGCTGGGCAATCATGTATCTTATGCCCATTCATACCACAATGATAGCAAATATGTACATCTTTTTGTCATGAAATACTTACCTCTTTTGAATTCCTTAATCCAAGTGGTTTCCCTGGGGCACCAGTTGGTCCTGGTTCTATGTCTGGTGTAACCCAAACCAATTGTGCCATTGTTTCCTCTCATCGAAGTGAGATGACTCAAAGTACCTATAGTAGATAGTAGTTTGTCCACATGCCTTTTACTATTTTGAAGCTCTTTGTCCTTGGTTTCAAGTGACGTAATCAAACAATCATTTTTCTCATTCATCAAAACAAATTCTCTTTTCAAATTTTCTAAATCAGGATTAAGTTTTGAAACCATGGATTCATTTGGCATGTCAACAACTACTGGCTGCTTATTCTTATTCCATTGATGAATCTCAGCAGTTAAATCACAAATTTTACATTCATATTCATCAATCATATCACTGATATCTGTACGAGTACCTGCAAGGGAAACAATGAACTGTGCAGCTTTAAGTGAAGCAATCTCTTTGTGTGAATCTTCCAAATTGCAAGCCAATATTTCGAAGGCTTTTAACAAGGAATGTCTACTACAAAAGGATGCTTTACTTGTAGTTGCTAAAAAGCCAAGGGCTCACTTGTGGTTGATAAGTCTCTAGGGAACCAGGAGGTCAGATCTTCTTCACCATCACTAGGATAGTTAGGTTTAGAAGATCTTGCCTTATCCAGTTCCACCTTACACTTGTCCAATTCAACCACAAGCTTTGTCATTTGATTTTTCAGTTCATGGCAAACTTCTTCTAGTTGATCACAACTAGCAATAGCAACTTCGCATTCAACACGTTTCTCTTTAAGTTCTCTTTTGCCAGTTATATAAGTCTCACCTAACTTATAGAATTCATCTAACAAACCATCTATACAAGCAAGCATATCATCGCTATCAAAATAATGTATATCCTCTCTAACTTTCTCTAAGTTTACCTTGTGTTCATGTAGTACATCCTTCTTTGCCATTAAACAATCTTTGGATGTACTGGTTCTCCTGATGGTTCCCTAGTCAGTAATGTTTTCTCTGATGTCTGCCCATGCTATCATGCAGACTTCGGTATTAGGAGATTCTTCATCCTCACCAGACTCTGAGTCAGAATCTCCCCACGTGGATGCTATCATAGCATTCTTGTATGCTCCCTTTTCACCCTTTTTCCACTTAGGAAAATCACGAATGATGTGTCCTAAGTTACCACACTTGAAACAACCTGCAATAGAAGTGTTAGATTTCTTAATATTCTTACCATTGAAGTTCCTCTTCTGTTCACGGAGCTTTCTCTCAAATCGTTTGGCAATCATTTCGATCTCATCTTCTTCCTCTTCTACTGTTCCCTTAAGAACCACGCCTTTGGCTGGTTCCCCCTGAGACTTAGAGTCAATCAACATTTCATGAGTCATGAGGGAACCAATCAGCTATTCCAGAGACAATGTGGACAAATCTTTTGTTTCATAAATTGCTGTTACCTTGGTTGTCCATGCATTTGTCAAACTACACAAAACCTTTCTCACAAGATCCTCATCAGAAAAGTTTTTACCAAGAGATCTAATATCATTGACAATTGTCTTAAATCTACGAAAACAGTCGTTGATCTTTTTATTTTTATTCATAGCAAACAATTCATACTTAGACATAACTAAATCAATTTTAGACTTTTTTACCTCGCTAGTTCCCTCAAAAGCAAGTTCAAGGGTGTCCCAAATCTCCTTTGTATTGCTACAACTAGAGATCCGATTAATTTCATTCTCACCTATTGCCTGTTGTAGAATTGACATCGCCTTGACATTCTTTTGCAGCAGCTTGTAATCATCAAGTGTTAACTCACTGTCCTTCTTGGGAACGCTGTTTCCCTTAGCATTTGTCTTGAGGATGATGTTGGGACCGTTCTTGACAACTAGCCAGCATTCATAATCAATCCCCATGATCACGTTCTTGTTCATGTCCTTCCACCATGCATAGTTGTTCCCATTGAACTTTGGTGTCTTGTTGTCAATTCCCATAGCACTAAGATCTAGAGTACTCATCCTTGACTCCTCTAGATGTTACTCTTGCGAGAACCCTTGGCTCCGATATTAATTGAAGGTTTTATTCTTTTTCGGTTAAAGACTCATTAAGAAATTCTTTTTTCTTTTTCGGTTAAGTGAGGAACCAGTTGGGTTGGTTCCCGTCGCAGCGAAAAGTAAAGTAAGCCAATAAAGGAAACACCAGATTTAACGAGGTTCAACCAACTATGGCCTACGTCCTCCTATCCTATGTTCTCTTATTAATCTACTCAGAAAAATAAAGAACACTCACCCTGCTGTMTTCCTACTCCGGGAACCAGCACACCCCACACTCTACTTACACTCGTAAGCCCCTGGTGTTTGAACTCATAAACACTCACTCGATCTTCAACCCCTTTGTTGAAGATCTTGACAATATCAAGAACTCTCTTTGATCTCACTTCTTAATAAGTATATGAGAGAAATCGATTTATGCTCTAAGTGCTTTTAGTGTATAACTCGATGAAAGGATCGTGTTTCAAGTGTGTTTTGCTCTCAAAAATATAGCTCAATTTTATGCGTGAGAGATCTATGGAATATGAGAGTCTAGGTGGGTATATATAGYCATGGATGTCAAAATCCTAGTTTCCTTAAATCACAAAGCCTTGGATAACAAGCAAACTTGTGATTTAAGGAAAGTATCTTTTTATTCTATTTTATCACAGAGATAAAATCAAATAAGATAAATACTCCTAGAATTTTGGCAACCAAATATATCCAGCTAAAGTCTCCAACTGCTAAGATATTTTCAAAACAGATTTTTGAAAAATCTTTTTACGAAATCTTTTTCAAAACACGCAGCTATAATATTCCACGACAGTGAACCTGGTTTCCTGACCTGGTTCCCTGATTTGAGTATGTTATGTATTTTGTTCCAAACCACGTACCAGAATTCATAACACAACTCAACACACCAAAAACACTTATAAATCCCATTCACACAAGTTCATACTACAAAGCACTTTACATGAAGATCCTAGAATAAAAACCTATTAAAGTACAAGTCTTCTCGCTTCATGTAACTTCAAGACTTGAGGCTTCCTTAAGTTGCATCCATTGTGATCA
The DNA here is from genome assembly GCA_008642245.1 of Bassia scoparia. NCBI lineage: Eukaryota > Viridiplantae > Streptophyta > Magnoliopsida > Caryophyllales > Amaranthaceae > Bassia > Bassia scoparia. The sequence goes on from SNQN01007138.1 coordinate 11,598, forward strand.
AATCTTATTTCTTCGAATGTCTTCAAAAAGGCCTCCTTGCTCCAAGTCTTGGAATTAACTTTTTTATTGCACATGTAACATAGTTAATGCATAGCAAATAGTATACGACTGTTTTCTAGCATAACAGCCGTGGGAACAGTTCCTACTGGTTCCCAACCAGTACATGGAACTTTACATATCCAACTATTCCCTGCATATAGAGAAGTTAGTTTCAATAGATATCACAATCAAGTAATAACATTTCTGGGGAAACAGTGCATCAATATAGCTAGTTCCAGAACAACTATCTTCGCACTTGCATCAACCTGTTTCCTGTTTCAGTGTTTGTCATCATTCAAAACCCAAGGAACCTAACACTTCCCAAACAGAAATTTCATCATCTCATCATGACCTACACCAACAACAGTAGGGCAACCATCTGCACTGTACCCAGCATAACCATCTCTAGACACATTCATAAACTCAGCTAATGACGAAACAAACACACGCACATCTTTGTCATAAACATTGCTAACTAAACTCAAATCAAAATATTGAAATAAATGAGCATAAAACTCTTTAACAGGCTCTACATAAGSCTTCTTATCAATCCTAATATGATTTAGCTAGCCCTAAAATTCTAATACTTATTTCTCCTCAGACAACGCAGGAATATCCTAATAACCTTATTCACAACCACATCCAAACATAACAACTTTCTTAGAAGACTGAACAGTAGAAGGAGAAGCAACTGTTTTACCTTTAATAGACCGGGGAACAGGTGCCTTCCTCTTGGTTCCCTTGGGGGTACCAGTGTACTATTCTGCTTCCTTCATCACCTTCTCTTTGTCCTCAATCTTGGCAAGTGAACCTCGAGTGGACTTCCTCAAAACAACTCCTGTAATTTCAGCACCCTTAGTAACACCAACAACCTGAGAACCAATCTCAACCACATCATCATCGTCACCCTCAGCTTCCTCTTCCTCCTTATCTCCTATTGGTGGCTTCAAAAGCTCGGACTCAAGAACCTCAACAAGATTCTTGGCAGTAGAACCTTGTTCTCCCTCTATTTTCTCAAACTCAGCTGGTTTTGATTCCAAGATAAGGTTTTGAGCTGGCAGAGGAGTAGAAGTGGGTTCCGCAATTTCAAGGTTTGTAGAAGTTATGGTTTGTGATGGTAATGTAGGTTGAGGTGGTTGTGGAATTATGGTTTCAGGTAGTGGTGCGGTGATTTGTGGTGGTGGAATTTGTACATGAGGTGATGGTGGAATTATGGGCTGATTTTGTGGTGGTGGAGGTGGTTGCATGGTAGCTGTTGCAGTGGTGTCAGAGTACCACTCTTCAAGTGGATGTGGTGTTTGAAGTGGTGGACAAGATACAGTGGTTTTTGTGGTGTCAATGGTCGTTTCCGAGTGCTCAGTGGCCACAACCGCCTCTGATTGTGAAGTAGTAGCCTTCTTCCCTTTCCTTATTCCCTTACGAGTAGCTGCCTTCTTCCCCATTTTTCAGAAATTTTCTATGATCAAAGCTTGCATGCAAACCGAGGTAATGTTTTACGAGTGAAATAGAACTTTCTGAGAGATGACTTTTGAGTTGTGAAGATCTAGACAGAAAAACAAGAGGGGAATATATAGTGAAAGCAAAGAAAATAAGGAGAGAGAGAGTTGGCAGCTTGAGTTATGGAAGTGGAATTGAAGGGGAGTAACTTCCCATAAATGCCTCAACTTACGAAACATGAAGTGACACGTGATGATGGGTTGGACCCACTAATTTGATTTTTGCCAAAACTACATAAATATCCCAACTGGCAGCAATTAAAGATATTCAATTAATTTTTTCCAATAATTATGAGTATTTTGGCAAGAACATATACGTGGCCATCTGATATTCTCTTGCACTGTTCTATCACCCCAAACAGTTTACCTGTTCTGGGAAACTTAGTCCACTTCACCTACTCATGCTTCATAATGGTACAAATAGTACCAACAAAGTTATGTGCAATATATACATTTATGAACACTAAACTAGCCAATCATTGGGGGTTAACAAAAAGAAGCCTTTCACCTAAATCTAACTAAACCTAACATGACTCTTAATCTACAAAAAGACTCTCTACACAGTGGTTTTGTGAAGATATCAGCAAGCTGATCTTCACTCTTACAAAATAGCAACTCCACATTACCTTTTTCCACATAATCCCTAAGGAAGTGGTCTCTGATCTCAATATGCTTTGTCTTGGAGTGTTGCACATGCACAGGATTCTTAGAAATATTAATAGCACTTGTATTATCACAAAGTATAGGAACACAATCTAATAATACACCAAAACAACAACAAGCTGCAGCAGCTATGTATTCAGCTTCTGCTTTGGACAAAGCAACTGTGTTTTGCTTCTTTGAACCTTAAGAGATCAAACATGATCCCAATAAGTTTTCCATACCTGATGTGCTTTTCCTATCAACAAGAAATCCTGCATAGTCTGCATCTGTGTACCCAATCAGTTCAGTTGTACTACCACTGGGGTACCACAAACACAGAACAACTGTTCCTACCAAGTACTTGAAAATTCTTCTCACTTCTTTCAAATGTGAATCCTTGGGGTTACTCTGGAATTGAGCACACAACCCTACATAGAACATGATATCAGGTCTGCTAGTAGTGAGCTGAAAAAGTGAGCCAATCATACCTCTGAACAGCGTGGCATCCACAACTGTTCCCCTTTCATCTACATCCAACTTAGTAGAGGTGGGAGCAGCTGTGTCATATGCCTTACTATTCTGCATTCCATAATTTTTCAGTAGCTCTTTCAGGTATTTCTGTTGGTGGATCATTATCCCTTCATCTGTTTGCTTAATTTGGAGCCCTAAGAAGAACCCCAGTTCTCCCATCATGCTCATCTCGAATTCATTCTGCATAACATCAACAAACTCATTACATAGCATCTGATTAGTTGCACTAAACAATATATCATCAATATGAATTTGTACAACAAGTAAATCAGTGCCCCTTGTCTGGATAAACAAGGTCTTGTCCACTYTTCCCCTTTTGTAACCATTCTCCATTAGAAAGTTTGACAATCTTTCATGCCAAGCTCTAGGAGCTTGCTTAAGTCCATACAAAGCCTTGTCTAACTTATACACACGGTTGGGGAACAGTGCATCCTCGAAGCCTAGAGGCTGCTCCACAAACAGTTCTTCTTACAAGTAACCATTCAGAAAGGCTGTCTTGACATCCAACTGAAACAATTTGAAATTCATGTGAGCAGCAAAAACAATCAATATTCTTATGGCTTCAAGTCTTGCAACTAGTGCAAAGGTCTCATCATTATCAATACCCTCTTGTTGATTGTAACCTTGCACAACAAYCCTAGCTTTATTTRGGACTATTGTACCTAAGTCATCCAATTTGTTTTTGAAGACCCATTGAGTTCCTTTTACTATTGTACCTTCTGGTCTAGGCTCAAGATGCCAAACACTATTCCTCTGGAACTGGTTTAACTCATCTTGCACAGCCAAAACCCAATCAGGATCAGAAAGTGCCATTTTATAGTCTGTTGGTTCTACACTAGACAAAAAAGAGTAGAATGCACAAAATTTTTGATAAACAGACCTCTGCAGACTAAAGGGAGAAGTTGGAAACGAGCTCCTTGCACTACTTCTGCTCCTTGGACTTGGAAGCAAATTTGGAAAGTGAAGGAGGAGATGAAAATGGGATACACTGGAGATGTTTGGAAGGATAGACCTCAGGGTTATACTTTGTCCAGTGGGTATCATTGGCTCCATACAAAACATCCAGATGTTGCTTGGTGTTCTTGGGTTTGGAATAGGTTAAATATTCCCAAGCATCGGTTCATTTGTTGGCTGATTCTTTGGGAAAGAGTTCGCGTTAAGGCTTCTCTCAAGCAATTTGGGATTGTGCAGGATGCTTCTTATCCTTTGTGTGGTTTGGACGATGAAACTGTCCGTCACCTCTTTTTTGAGTGCCAGTTTAGTAAAGCTTGCTGTGCTTTTCTATCCTCTGTAGTGGCTAGTCCCATTGTTACTGATGATCTTAGCTCTTGCTTACTGAGCCTTCTACAAACTAAAGGCAGGTTTCGACGAAATATCTTGTTTGCTTGCTATGCCGGCCTTTTATACATCATTTGGCAACAAAGGAATCAAACTGTATGGAATCATTGCATTAAGGCTCCTTCGGGATGTATCCACGATCTCTTGCATGATGTTAGTATTTGAGTGAAATGTATGCTGCCTAGGAAAGTGAGTTGAGTTCAGTTAGTGTGGTGTAAGTCATTCCTTGATTTGTAATTTGTGTTAGGGTGGGTTCTGGCTTTTGCTTCCCCCTTTGGGGTGTTTGTCTTTTGTAATCAGTTTGGACTTTGTGGCTCTTAGCCTTTGGGCTCTGTTTTGTCTTTGAGCTTTTTAATAATACTTACCTTTTTTTAAAAAAAAAAAAAAAAACAGACCTCCTAATTTGAATACCCTTATTAATATCACTCAAAATCAATTTAGTAGGATGGGAGGACTGATATTTATAACTTTTAAAACCTATATTCAATTGTGCATTCACTCTAGCATTACCACTAGGCATATGTTCCCCCTCAGTTGATGCATTCTCTTGATTTTCCGAGGAAACAGTATGCAAAGTGTTCTGCAGCTACTCTACTACCTAATTCTCAGTGGGGTCAACCTGATTGTTGATAGTTCCCCCTGAGTCATTTGCTAGTTCATCGTCTTCATGTGGATTTTCCTCTGCAATTTCATCTTCAAATGTATTACCAGACTCTCCATCACTAGTTGGTGGTGGACCAGTAGGTGAGTCTTGTTCCCTTACCTATGTAGCATCTTGACTAGTGAATTCCATTAAGCCTATGATATCATCATTTTCTCTAGTGAATTCCAATAAGCCTATGGTATCATCATCTATAACTTGTGGAAACACAAAGAACATGTTATATTCATCAAAAATCACATGGAACTCTCCACAATACACAAGGTCCTTTTGTTAAAGACCCTGTATGCCTTACTCTGTGTGGAGTATCCAAGAAAGACTCCCTCATCACTCCTAGGGTCGAACTTATCCAATTGTTCCTCCCATTGTTATGCACATAACACTTACAACCAAATATCCTTAAGTGTGCAATATTGGGTTGGAAAAATTGAAATTAATAATCCCACCTTTTGGTGGTCTTCCCATAACAATCCTATTTGAACTAAATTTTTTATTAATCCAAACTTTATATCCAATCTGCTCAAAATGGGTCATGACAGATTTTGCTAAATTGATAACCAGCTAAATAGGTTACKTTTGCCACGTGTCGCATTCAGATTGCCTAAAGTTTAAAAAAATTATAAATTAACAAATAACCACTCAACTAATTACTCCACCCTCTCAAAAACCCAAGCCACGTAATTACTCCATAAATCAACGAAACACACCACCACCATCTCAAACCCCACCCAGCCACCCTCTCAAAAACCACCCCAGCCAAAACCGCCACCCCCTCAATCACCCTCGCCGCTTGCCAAACCCCCACGGCCCCAATTCTCGCCCAACCCCCAAACTAACACCRGCCACTCAATATAAATTTACTTCAAAAATTACGATTTCGGTGTGTGGGATTTCGTGGGTGGGTGGGTCGGTGGTTGCAATTTTATGGGTGGCTCRGCTCTTCACATCCCCTCTTTCTCGCACGCTCCCTCTCTCCCTCTCTCCTAGTTTTTGTGGGTTTGGTTGGGGTTTGCGTTGGAGTGTGGCAGTGTTGAGGAATGCTCGGTATACAACATACCATGTTCCAACTCAGCATAACTAGCCAATTTCTATCATGCTCTTTTCAGCTTTGAACTTACGAGTCGTTATTTATGCATCCTCACAAATAAATAAAAGATTGCTTATTCTTCGTAATTATATTTAAGTTTTGGGATTTGATCTAATTATGTTGGCACACAAAATGAATAAGATGATGTTTTTGTTTGATTGAAATCAGTTTCTTTCTCTTTCTTCTTCTTCTACTTCAATCTGCAATTCTGATTCTATCTTCAAATTAGTCAATTTGGTGAAAGCTCACACACAGTGGTGGGTTTCATGGCGTGGGTTCGTGTTTGGAGTGTGGCAGCAGTGGGTCTCGTGGTTAATGGTGAATGGGGTTTAGTGGTGGTGGAGATGGGGTTTGTATTGGTGATGAGTGGATATGGGTTTCGTTGTGGTGGTGAAGATAGGGTTTTGCGGTGGTGATGGGTTGTGCCGTAGTGGTGATGAGTGGGTGGGTGGTGGGCTTTTTTTTTTTWAAAAAAAAATTCATTTAATGTGTTAAATGGAGGGAAAATAAGGAGAGTTTACCTAATTAGCAGGTTGTAGCTTAGGTCACAAAACCCATTTAAAGAATATTATAATGTTAGTTGGGATTAATTTAAACTTACTCTCACTTGGGATTATTGGGAGAAGACCATCATAAGATGGGATTATTTATTTCAATTTTTCCTATTGGGTTTTCTTCCACTTAGGAGTTCATAAGATGTCTTCTTTAGAATGGGACGAAGCGGTACTTTGTTTAGAATGTAGCATGTTGTACTTACTGCTTCCTCCCAGAAACTCTTAGGGAGATCACTTTCAATGAACATTGTTCTGGCCATCTCCTCTAAGGTTCCATTCTTCCTTTCTACCACTCCAATCTATTATGGAGTTCTTGGAGCTGAAAAGTTGTGACTCACACCATTATCTCTGCAGTAGTTAGTAAAACACGCATTCTCAAATTCAGTATCATGATCAGATCTTACCGCAACCAGTGAACAGTTCAACTGGCTCTGCAACTGTTTTACTAACACTTCGATCTCTTCAAAGGTCTCATCTTTGGAAGACAAGAATAGAGTCTAAGTGTACTTGGAATAGTCATCAACTATAACACATACATGCCTGTGTCCGCTCTTGCTCTGCACGCATATAGGACCACACAAATCTATGTGGATAAGTTCAAGTGGTCTGCTTGTACTGACCTTTCTCTTTGGCTTAAAATATGATTTGACATGCTTTCCTTTGGAACACTATGAACATATTCTATCCACCACACACTTAATGTCTGGCAAGCCAACCACTAAGTCATGGGTTTTGCGTTTGTTCATAAGTGTAAGACTAGCATGCCTAAACCTTTTATACTATAGCCACTGATTCTTTTCACCGACTGCACTCAAACAAATGGACATGTCCTAGGGGATTTGATCCATGTATGTGATGTAAACATCATCAAACCGGGTTCCTTGGAAGACCAGTTCACTTGTTTGACTGCTAACTATGTGACAAAGACCAGCTTGAAACTCGACTCTATTTCCTTTGTCACACAGTTGAGATATGCTCAAGAGATTATGCTACAAGCCCTCATCATAATATACATCATCAATAGCATGGGAAAGAGACTTACTGTAGACACCTGAAAATGTCTCCCCAAAAGAGTAATCAGTGATGAAACATACCGCGTCTCGCAATTGTTTCGACTTAGAAAAGATGCTTTGAACTCACAAAAGTTGGAAATACGTGATGTCATACTCGGAACTATTGAGCAAAGGACAAATAAAAGGGGCAAAAACATTTTCTTTTATTTATTTTAATTATTTTCTATTTTTAGGTTTTCTTTTCTATTTTTAGGATTTTTTAAAATAATTTATATTAGTGATCTCCATAATTTCCACTTTTCAACACATCTTCACATTTTTCTAGCTACCAGTATTTTTATGATTATTTTTCTGATTTTTCTACATTTTTCTATGATTTTTATAAGTTTTATACGCAGAAAATACTAAAAACAAATACAAAAAAATATCCGAAAATACGTGGAACCTTCTAGAACTCTAGAACTCCTTGCTTGGAGAGCAAGGGTGTCTAGTGTGCATCGAATCAAAGCGAATCACGTATTATGGAAAATAAATCGGAGGAAAAAAAAAATATACGCGGAGAATATATACGCAGACCTGCGTATATAGCAGTTCCCTGCGTAGATACGCAGATCCTGCGTATATACGCAGGTTCCTGCGTAATACGCAGGGTTTTTCTCCTCCTTTTTCCCTCGCGCTTATAATACGTGCTTGCTCATTCGAAAACAACACGGTTTTTCAACACACGTCTATTCTCTCTCTTCCGTCCCTAACTTGCGTATTCTCTCTCTTCTCAAACACTCTAAATACATTCGTTTCTTGAGTCTAAGCATCGATTCTGTTTCGATTCAAACAATAACAAGGTTTATTTCTGAGATTACTCGCCACTAAAACAACTCTTTTTCAATCTAATTAATAACTATTAGAGTTTCGATCTAATTAACCAACATGTAGAAACTCACTAATTTGATTGTTCCATGTAAATATGTAGGATTGCTATTAACGTTTTCAATTTTTTTCATTGTTTTCGTTCCTTTTGTATTTCATTGTCATTATTATTATCATTGTCAATACTAACGATTTCTTATCCTTGTATAGCGATTCAAGGCGGAAGATTCATTTCGCTCGTTTTTTTATTATGAACTAACATTTGTTTTGTTTGTCTTTATATAGCGATTAAAGGCGGAAGATTCGTTTCGCTCGTTTTTTATTACGAACTAACTTTGTTTTGTTTGCAGATTTAGGTAAGATTGGTTTGTATATATATTTCGAAGTTCATATACTTCGCATGATGTGTTGTATCATTTGTATATATTTTGCTAAATAAAGACCGGAAATTATGTGAATTCACTTTAAAATCAGATTAATAGGACAACCGTTTTTTAGCACCGTTTTAACTTGATTAATGCAAAGTGTCACAATTTCTAGTTAGTAGTCTCTTGTCTATAGATAGAAAACACCTTTCATAGTAATCTTTAGGTTTAGTACGCTTCTAAGGTGCTAAAAGTAAGTTATGTGCATTCAATAATCTGATGAATGGAATTGCAATGAGACCGAGTAGAGCGCTACAATGCGGCGAATTGGTTACAGATCTGATTCGTACCATGTCCAAGAACCACGAATGTTACTGGATCATAACGTGTGCATTAATTTGGCACCAGTTTTGGGCGTCCAGAATAACTTTTATAGGCACGGTGGCGACTCCCCTTACTCGACAACACTATCCCAACGCACTCACGTGCGGGTTCCGTGGCTCAAGCCCACGCAAAGCACCTCGATGTAGTACCAAGCCGCGCGCCCACTATACGCGAGGGCACGGCCCACGTCCTACACTTACCAACCTTACCTAGGCCAACAATAGTACCCTTACTGTTGTCTCCAAATGTGACTCTTCCCCCATCATAGGCTGCAAGTGAGAGAAACTGTTCTTTATGTCCTGACATGTGTCTTGACCAGTTGGTATCTCCTCTCACATTAGCCTGTAAAAGCAAATCAAACGCTAGGTTTGGTAACCCAATTAGGATGGGGTCCCAATTCATCACCACTGGTATGTTTTCTGTCTTTTCTGACCCAGACCATCTTAACATGCTTACTGTTCTTGCTCTTTCTTCTCTTCTTGTTAATACATTCATGAATCATGTGTCCACCCTTACCACAGAAATTACACACAAGCATATCTTTGGAAAACACATACTTACCTTTCTTGTATTCTTGAACCCATGTAGTGTCTTTGGGTGACCACATAGGACTGACCTTCCTAGCAATATACCTTAGACTAGTACGACCAATGTTTCCCTGAATAGACACTATATGATCTAGACTCTTTTGACTCTTTTCGAGCTCTTTGTCTCTAGTTTRAAGCATTTTCAATTAAAGTAAATTTCGTTCATCCATAGATTTAAAATCATTTTTTGTTTTCTCTAAATCCATTTTATGACTTGAAAACACGGATTCTTTGTTGACATAACTTTCCTACTTGTCCTTCTTCAACTCATGAATTTCATAAGCTAGATCACATATTTGTCCTTCATACTCATCTATCATCTAACTAATTTCAGGGTCAGGATGAGTGGGGGGAATAGTATGAAGTGCAGCTTTGGTCTTGACAAATTCACTATGCAATTTCTGAACATCATCCAATAACAAGTTGAAAGCTTGCAACAGGTCAGATTTGCTAAGATTCTTTGCCCTTTCCTTGGCTACAGCAAAGTTGATTAGATCGTATTGATTTTGACTTAAAACCACCAGGGGACCAGTCAAACCACTACCTTCATGATAGGAAAAATCATTTTGATGAAGTTGTGACTTAACTGTTTCCAATTCAACTTTGCACTGGTCCAGTGCAACCTCTAATTCAACATATTCATCTTTTAATTGCATACAAACATCCTGTAAGTGATCACAACTAGCACTAGCAATTTCATATTCTCTTGTTTTCTTTTTAAGGTTCTTTTTACCTTCATTATAAGCAGTACTTAAACCTAAGATCTCATCAAGCATAGTTTCCCAACAATAAAGTAAATTATCTCTATCATAAGAATACATATCTTCACGAATTTTAGAGATAACTATCTGTTGTGAACTAGATTCTCCTGATTTGGCCCTAAGACATCTGTTTTGGCTATTGTTCTTCTGAACTGGTTTGGAAACCAATTCAAGGAAAGCAGTCATGCAGACTTTACCTTATGATGATTCTTCCTCCTCGTCTAAATCAGATTCAGAGTTGCCCTACACAGAAGCAACCATGGCTCTATTGAACGCTTGCTTCTCATTCTTCATGCTTTGACTATCCTTCCACTTGGGACAATTTTTGATGAGATGTCCAACTTCTCCACACTTAAAACAACCTGCATTAGAAGAGTTAGTCTTACTGGAMTTCTTACCCTTCATAAATTTTCTTTGATTTCTAAAGTGTTTCTCGAAACGTTTGGCCATCATAGTAATGCCATCTTCTTCTTCATCTTCAACTGTTCCCTTTAGTGCAATACCCTTAACTGATTCCTTATCTGTTTTAGCATTAACCAACATTTCATGTGTTATGAGAGAACCGATCAACTGTTCCGGTGTGAGAACAGTTAAATCTTTTGCCTCAAACACTACAGTCACCTTAGCTGTTCAAGCACTTGTAAGGCTACGTAGCAACTTCCTTACCAAGTCCTCATCAGTAAAATTCTTACCAAGAGATTTTAGATCATTTACTATTTTCATGAAGCGTCCAAAACAGTCATTGATATTCTCATTCTTATTCATATTGAAAGCTTCATACTTTGACATAAGTAAATCAATCTTAGAACGTTTTACCTCGCGAGTACCCTCATATACAAGTTCTAGGGTATCCTAGATCTCCTTGGGTGACTGACATGCAAAGATTCTGTTGGTCTCGTTCTCCGCAACAACTTGCTGTAAGATGGACATGGCTTTAGCATTTTTCTCCAGCATCTTGTAATCCGTGCTTGTGTATTCGTTTTCCCTCTTCACATGAACCACACCTGATGAGTCAATCTGCTTGACCACTGTTGGACCGTTCTTCACAATCTTCCAGCATTCATAATCAATGCCCATGATGATATTCTGCATTCTATTCTTCCACCAAGCGTAGTTCTTTCCATTGAACTTGGGTGTTTTGCTGTTGTACGGGCGCCGGGGCGTCATCGGGTCAGACTGGGTCCTGTCCCTCAACTTCGGGGGGTACAATTTAAGGGCGCTCGGTTTGTTTGCTAGAATTGAATTCTTGCCTTTTTGCATATTGTGGGTATTCTTAGAGTTGTGTGTTTATACTCAAAATGAGTAAAGGAAGTCGCCACCGCACTTCTTTTAGGAAGTTACAGAACCCGTTTTAAGCCTTGCCTATAATTGCATAAAACAAGGCGAAGGACTCCATGTCTGGTAGTGCACCAAAGGTCTGGATTAGGGGACAAGGGTAAGGGTGAAGTAGTGCACAACACCCCCCCTGCGTCTAGCAGCCTCTACTGGCCTCTACTGAGTTATTGCGTGTTCATTGTCCAAAAGACAACAACAAACAAGTTTCCGTTTTAAACCCTAACCATGCAAAGTTACTAGGCGGGTTGTTTAACAGAATACTATGCAAATAGTATCTAGTTTGTTGTGGCATGTGTTGTTCATTTCGTATTGCAGGAGCCTAATGTCGGTTTTCCATAGTTATCTTATGAGGCGTGAGAACACGAAATTTGCCGGTCTTTGTTAAAGCATATTGCGAGTGTGAGACAAGCATGCAAGTACTCATGCGAGGAATTGATGAGTTATGTCTTGAGGTTGCTTTTAATTTGAATTGCCAAGTTGTTATTAGTCAATATTACATGAAAAGTTACATAGAAAGTTGAATCTCTAAACAAGCATGCAAAAGGGGGWTTAGAATTTAGACGTTGGCCTCAAACCTACCTCGCAACACGATGTCGAAGACCAAGGACGTAGCTTCGGACCCTTATGAACCCTTGTCGAGCCTTAGAACCCTTGAAAGCCTCTTAGTTCTATTGCAAAAGAGTGTTTTTGAATGTGTTTATGTGTGAATGAGAGAGTATTTGAGGAGAGAGAGAATGTATGAGAGGCATGAAATCATTCTCCCAAGCGTGCCAAAAGTTATAATAAACGAGGGGGGGTCTCGTATTTATAGGCAAGGGCTGAAATCGGCCAAAAAAGGCAAGGAACTGGGCGCAATTACGCCTAAAACTGGGGGTAATTACACCCAAAACTGGGCACAATTGCTCCCAGTATTTGCGTGATTTTGGCCGATTCGTTTTTGCCTTAAATAGGGAGATCGTGATAAAATAAAATCGTGATAACATCAAATAAAATATTCGCGTGATTTTATACGATTGTAGTTGATTATATTGTTATTCTCGGGATATTTGGCTTCCTCGGGACGCTTGTCTCGAGGCAAAATATCCCAGGGCGGTTCGCTTTGCTCGGTTTTGCTTTTTTGTTTAAGAAATTCGTAAATATTAAACCATAAATCGAAAAATTAAGGAAAAAATATGTAAAAAATCCTTGTTAAATTTCATGAGTTTTGGAGCTGTTTTGATGATTGAATTAATTATTGCAAAATAAATTAAATTGCCGAAAACTCCGAAAAAACGCAAAAATGCTTAGAAAAATTCAAAAAAATCTTGAAAAATTCTTAAAAAATGTATAAAAATAATTTAAAATTATTTGAAAATTAAAACTTACTTTTTGAGGTACTAAGTTCTTGGAAAAGGTGCTCGGTGTAAGTGAACTTGCCTTTTTTTAGGGCTTGTCAAGGTCCTAACACTCTTGATTTGACTTGTGTGTTGCAAGGGGTGTGTTGTCATTGGCCGTCTTGGGCTAGGGACAAATGTAGGTATCTACAGAAGCCCTCACTTTGGCTGAGTTAGTAGAGAGGAAAATCTCGTAAAACGAAAGCTAAAGTACCCGGTACCTGCAAAACAAACGCGTTAGTTTTACCTACACCTGCAAAACAAACGAAAGCTTGCTTGCTCGTCGTTGTTGCTAATGCTTTTGCTTACGTTGCCACCTATGGTTCTGGTTCCACCGAGGGTTCCGTGCTTCCACCTATGGTTTTGATTCCACTAGCGATTTTGTTGAGTTCCCTATTGTTTTGAGTGGTGACAAACAGTTGCAAGAACAGGTACATTGGTCTGATGAATACATCTGGTCTGAATAGCTGAGATATTGTTCTTGGTCACTTGAAAGAAAGTGACATGTATGCTAACAAGTTATATTGTGCAAATTGCTATATGTGTTGGGCATATAAGAATTCCAACTATTGAAGCAGAAAGTCCTTCGAGGAAGACTCGAGTAGATCAAGCTTATGTTGAAGATCAAGGAAGCTTCGAGAATTTGAAGAACATTGAAGATTAGTTCTAGGATTAGAATAAGTCTTCTTGTTGTATTAAGTGCATGAATGTGTTTGTTGAATGCTTTTATTATTGGTTGATGGCAATTGGGCTTCGAACTTTCTCTCCCTTAGAGTTGAAGGCAACTAAACCAGTTGGTTGGTTGACTTTGACCTTACCAGTTGGGAGAATAGTTGTACTGTTCTCACAACGCGGATCATCTTGTCGAGCAAGAAAAGATGTTTGGAAAGTTATCTTAAAAAATATTTTTTGGAAAGTTTTTCCTAAAACGGTTTTATGAAAACTTCAAGATGATCTGGTGAGGATATATGTTTTGGATGTATGGTAATTACTTAAGATGCAATTAAAGTGACATAAGATATTATATCATCTAAGTATGGAATAATATCTTATGGAATTTTCCTAAAATATAAGAAGTAGATATTTCTTTATTTATTTCTTATATTATAGGTTTGCCTCACTAGTAATTGCTTTGTTATTTCGGAGTAAAATTAATAAAAGTAACTAGGGTAGGAGGACGTAGCCTAGAGTTGGGTGAAGCTCGTTAAATTTGTGTGTCTTTATTTTTCTTGCTCGATATTGTTCTACGTACTGTTTAACACTTATTCCGCTGCGAGACCAGTCCAACTGGTCTACCCTACCAAAACAGTACACAATCGAAATTTTAATAGGCACTCAATTCACCCSCCCTCTTGAGTACCTTCGGGAAACCTTCAATTGGTATCAGAGCCTAAGCTTCTTGTACGGTTAACACCTAGAGAAGTTGATCATGTTTACTCAGGAGATGCAAGCAATCGGATATGACAGCAAAACTCCTAAGTTCAATGGAAAGAACTATGCCTGGTGGAAGAACATAATGCAGAACATCATCATGGGCATTGACTATGAATGTTGGATGATTGTGAAGAATGGTCCAGCCGTGGTTAAGCAGATAGATTCATCAGGTGTGGTTCATGTGAAGAAAGAATGTGAATAAATAAGCACAGACTACAAGACACTGGAGAAGAATGCTAAAGCCATGTCCATTCTACATCAAGCCATTGCAGAGAACGAGACCAACAGGATCTCAGCATGTCAGTCAGCCAAGGAGATCTGGGATACCCTAGAACTTGCATATGAGGGTACCAGATGACCAGCGCTAAAACGTTCTAAGCATTGATTTACTTTTGTCAAAATATGAAGCTTTTAATATGAACAAAAACAGATAATATAAAAGACTTGCTTTGACGCTTCATGACTATATTAAATTGATATAAGAAATAACTGTAAACTTTCTGACGAGGACCTGAAAGGACAGATGCTTAAAGCCTTACAGTGCTTGGACAACAAAGGTGACTCAGCTGTATTAGACGATTAAGATTTAACTGTCTCACACTAGAAAAGTTGATCGGTCCTTAGTAGACGTGGGCTCGCTTCGCGTTATAGCTGTGGCGCGCGGTTGTACTACATCGAGTGCTCTTAGGGCTTGAGCCGGAACCGCACGTGAAAGTGCGTTGGGGAGTGTTGTCGTAATGGGATTCCCACCGTGCCTGATAAAGTTAATTCAGCGACGCCCGAAAGTGGTGCCAATTAATGGCCCACTTCTGATCAGAACCACTTCGTGGGTTCGCATGGACATGCTACGAATCAGATCTGTTAACCTAATTCGCCCGCATGTAGCGCTCACGTTCTCATGCATTTCCATCAGCACGATTATAATGACAAAACTTACGTTTTTAGCCCTTGAAGCGAACTAACCCTAAAAATTACTTACGAAAGTGTTTTCTATGTATGCACAAAGACACCTAACTAAAAATTGTGACCACTTTGCCATAATTCAAGTTAAAACGTGCCTAAAACCGTTTCCATAGTAATTGTTTAAATGATCACATAATTTCCGTCTTTGCTTTAAGCAAAATATACAAATTATGCAAACATGCATATGAAAGTATAGAACTTCAAAATATATATACAAGACTCATCTTTACCATAAATCTGCAAAACAAAACAAAGGTTATTTGTAACGAAACGAAACAATCTTCCGCCTTGATCGCTAATAAAGACCAAATAAAAAAATGTTGTCATGATGAAAAACGAGCGCATATGAATCTTTCGCCTTGAATCGCTATACAAGAATAAGAAATCATAGTATTACAGATAATAATAATAAGAAAATGAAATTGGAAAAGAACGAAAACCAAAACAATGAAAAACATTGAAAACATTATAAAAACTCTACATATTACATGAACGATTAAAGTCGGTTTCTACATTGTTTATTAATTACAATCAAAAACTCTAATAAAGTTAATCTAATTAGAAGTTGAAAAAATTATGTTGTGTCGATATCTCAGAAATAACCCTTTTTATTGCATATATTTGAATCGAAAAGAAATCAATGCTTTGAATTTTTTTCAAGAAGAATAATTAGAAGTGTTTGAGAAAAGAGAAAGAGAAGAGAATGAGACGTATGTCTCGGAATAGAATACATGATAGTGAAGAAATAGAGATAAGCAAGACGTAATATATATAGAACAGGAGAAACGAAAGAGGGAAAAACCACATGCAGAAATATATAACAGCAGAAAGAAGCATAGCGTATACGACAGGTGAGCACTGCGTATATACGAACAAAGTGCAGTAAATAAGCATCCTGCGATATAATACGCAGCATCATGCATATATAAAACAAGACAAAAATAATGGATATATAATTTTATGAATATTTGCGTATAAAATATAAAAATCATAGAAAAATGTAGAAAATCAGAAAAATAATCTAAAAATACTATGAGCTCAAACAATTGAAGAGTGTGTATGACCAATATAAATTATTTTAAAAAATCCTTAAAAATAGAAAAAAAAACCTAAAATAAAAATAATTAAAATAAATAAAGAAAATGTTTTTCCCCTTTATTGCTTGCCAATTAGTTCGAGATGACATCACGTATTTTCAACTTTGGAGTTCAAAGCATCTTTCTAAGTCGAACAATGCGGGCCGACCGTAATGTTTTCATCATTGATTTACTCTTTGGGGAGACAGCTTTTAGGTTCTACAGAGCCCCACTTTGACTGTCGTCTGAAGAGACGATATCCGTTAAGACGAAAGTCAAAGTACATCGACGATTCGGAGAGCAACCTCAGACTTTGCGACTTTAACCTTTTCGCCACATAGCGTGTAGTGTAGAGGCCTAACCCATAGTTGCACGCGACCTTACAGTATCGGGCCTGCAAAACAAAGGTTAGTTTTGTTAGCCGTGTCGGCATTGCGGCGCTGATTTTGTGGCCTTGCGAATTTATTGCGGGAGTAAAACTCCAAAAACCGGAAAGGATGTGCCGAAACTTCTTGAGCGGGGCCGAGATTCTCAAGGAACCCAGAGTAGTGCTGCGGACTCATCAGCGGCGAGAAGATCTCAAGCTCCGAAAGATTGGTGATGTGCGGACCAAACGTATAGACCCGAAAGCGATTGGGTTTCTGGATCTTCTCGGGTGAGCGGACAGAACATCGTAGACCCGAAAAGATTGCTATTGTGCTGGAGTGGTCAACCTATTGTCGTGTAAGGGCGCGGAAAAGTTCGACTAGAATGGATTATTGCTTGAGTTCACCCCTTGTCTCGGCGCAACGTAGCGACAGATTTTTGCATTGAGAAGGGAGATTCGTAGACCCCGACAAGAGTTATTTGCTTGAGCACTTCTTGTAGGGGAGAATACGAGACCAAAGAATTTCGGAATTTCTGCGGCGCGGGGAGAAAGATATCCAAACCGAGAAGAGTTCCGTGTACTGCTTTGGAGGTTTGCTCTTGAAATGTCTGACGTTGAATGCCTTGAAAAGCTCTTGGATTCTACTCAATCAGGGTATTTTGGGTAATTTTCTTGCGCTTGGACGGTAATCGTTGTAATTTGCCAAGGTTTTTGAAAGTGTCTGCCTGTATATCCTGGAGTTCTGTGAACGACACGCTTGGATGATCAGCAATAAATGCCGACACTTCATAGAGAGAGGCACGAGCGTTAAGGTTGGAGCGTATATACCGCTAAGACCTCAGCGATATGTAGCCAGCTATCCTGCGTATATACGCAGAACTCAGCGTATATAAGCATGTTTTTTGAGGGTGATTTCAGCTGGGTTCTTGCTTTGTCACTTTGCATTGTTGCAAATTTCAAGCGCCTTTTTCGGTTGCCCTTTTCTTCACAAAGTCTTGCCGAATTTTTTCTTCTTAACTTTCAGCACTAAAGGAAGTTAGAAAGCCATTCCTTATGAAAATACATTCAATTCAGGGTTTAATAAGTTTTCCCCCCTTCATTATGAATGGTTTGTCTATTTTTTCAGATTAGGGTTGTTATTTTCATGAACTCAATTCTGTGAGAATTTGCTTCAGTGTTTGGTGCTTGCATTGTTTGTCATTGATGTAACTTTTGTCGTCTGCTTATGTTTGTTGTTTTTTTGAATTTGAGATGAAGGCCTGATGAATTTGAACAATATATTGCTCTCGATACAACCCTCGTAATTTGTGGCCGAATTCTTATATCTTTGGCCAATTTTTGTTTGAGAATAATGCTTGGAATTTGGCTAGATTTGCTTGGATTTTTGAATTGCTGAATTCGTCTTTTTTGGTGAACTTTTGATATTGTTCTTTGAATATGATGAACTCTTGAATGTGCCTTGTATGCTTGAATAAACACAAAAGTCATAACTTGATGATTACTTGCATCTTGGTTGATGATGTAAATCAACTATTGCATTCATTGCTTTTGAAACTCAAACATTGGCGTAGTGGTTAGGTCGTTGGGTATATATCTAATTCATAGAGCTTGCAATGATTAACAAATGTGATAGTAGGCTCTAGCGCGAATTCTTTGAGAATGATCATTCTCGCGCTTTGCTTCATAACACGATGCTATAAAACATAGTTCAAAAACCACTCGTAGACGTAATGTGGTTTGATATGCCAGATTACGTATTGTGTCTTGTTCACTCATCGACTAACTTCGAAACTTATCAAAGCTCTCATGTAATTGTACTAGCCTCTAATTTTCCAAAATGCTTTGCCTTTGCTTCTTCAATGTATGTTGGTTTGCACTATCACAGATAACCCTAGAATTCATTGCATAGATATAATGTTAATGTATCTATGGGTGCATCAACTTAAGTGTATTGAGGTATCGAAAGTCTTATCTAAGGTAGCTTTTGTATTCTAGGTGTTTTCGTCGTATAACACCCTGTCTATGAGCCTGTTTGCTGCCTTTGTTTCCTATTGTTTGTATTTCTTTGTTAGCTGGTGAACCTATGGAGGAGATTCCATTAGGAGGTAAAGAGTTCTACTTCGTTCCATCGGAAGAATGCCTGGAAATGTCCATCCTGGTCTTCGCGATCCAGTTATGGTGCATAGGGCAAACAATATATCGTTCGCCTTTTAGGGGATTGTAAAGCATTCATCTCTTGCTCTCTTCCTTTTTCACGTGAATGTAGTCATTATGAGTTTGTTTTGGCTTGAGGGAAAATTATGATACTGCGGGATACTGTCATTCTCACAGTGCGGCCACTTTTTTGTTCGACCCTGATTGATCAGATTTATGGACTCACTGAGGGCTACTGGTTCATACATTCGTAGAAACTATTAAGCATATGACTGACACCAAAGCTCTTATCCTTCGTTTTGCATTTTGGTGGTTCTTGGAACACAACACTTTCACTTTCCGTGGGGTGAATGGACTATCACTCCTTGTTTTATTGATCACGATGCTGTACGATGTTCAGCACGGGAATTCCGTTGATGACTTTCTAAACAACTAGTTCAGTAGAACTTCCTCACTCGGCTTGCCCTTTGTGCTTCCTTCGAAGAAGGGCAGAAGCATTGAAGCCTGGTACCTTCAGAGGATTATGGGAGATTTTAAGGTCAGCGAGCTCGATTTCATTGACTGTGATGATCAAATGCTTTTGGTACCGTGTGCGGGGCAGGCCCGTTCATGCGTTACGTTGCTCTCTGATGGGATTGGACGTTTGTTCATAAATTATGACTAGGGTCGTATGGGTTTAAGGTTATGTCATTGTGTGTGAGATGAGGAAAAGCTTGCCAATGTGATTGCTCGGGTGAAGGTGCGATAGAGGCTGGCAAGTGATTGAGGTATTACTTGCCCTTTGTATTTTGCTTTCTTGCTTGACGTGTTGATTATTGTGGATGTTTTTGTAGCTCTGGCTTTACTCTTTTATTCGCGCTCTAGCCCCAGGTCCTGGGCCCACAGTATCCGCTGCTATGTTGGCGCGAGCGTCAGACTTTGAGCCACCAAAGCTTCTCTGATAGACCATCTCGACGAAGATCAACGATTAGGCTCACGAGGTTAGATATCTGCCCTCTGGTTTCTTCTCCTTTTCACTTCAATACTTGTGAATTCTCCATGCTTTTAATCATAGGTGCACACTCTGTTCCTTTTGCGGAGTTGGATCATTCAGTTGGCTGCTTTAGCGCTTCCATGACCGGACATTGGTCGGGTGTTCAAAACGCCTAACTGACGGTTGTTACTCTGGTGAACGTTGTAGGTGAGCAGTATGCTGGGGATTTTCCTGTGGTCCTAGAGATCCTCGCGGCAATGATGATGCATTCAAACCTCTGCGGGCATTGGAAACTGGTCTTTCGAGCGCTTGATACACTCTTACTTACCGAAGGTGTGATATAGGAAGTGTTATCTCGCCTGGACTCTCGCTGTAAGTTCAATCTGCGTCGCCCAGGGTACTTGCACCTCTTTGTTTCTGGGAACTTGTGTTTGCGAATGCTCATTTTTAATCAGATCTTTTTTCGCTTCTTGTAGCATTTTTGTGGATGGAGTTAGTTCTTTGCTGAATCTTACCATCAGTTTATGTGGGCGAGTTCGGGTCCAGTAAGTGAGACCTGGTGAGCGCGCTGAGGCAGACGCATGCTACCTTCTTACCACTATGACTTTCGAGGAGTGAGTATTATGTTTCTTCTATGATTTATTTGCTTGTGAGTTACATATGTGTGGGTGCTTCAGTTTAACCAGCGGATCGAGAGCGACTGCTGAGGGTGATGTGATTCTTGAAATGGAACTTGAAGACTCGACAAGCTTGCATTGGGCATTTATCCTTCACCAGTGCTTCTTTGTTTTATGTTTTCAACGCTGTAGATGCTATTCCTGGTTTTGTATTTAGTCAACAAGAGTTATAGGTCTTGCCTCAGTCTTTTTCATGTCTCAGTTCTCGATATACCCAGTGCTTTTAGGCGGATCACAGTCGGTCAACTCTTCCGTATTAGGCCCCCAGCCATCAGTGCTTCATGGATCTTCTGAGTGCGCGACGCCATTCATCATGTTTCCAATTATTGACCCAAGTGTATGTCGTTATGTGAACTAGGAGATGGGTAGGTGAGACTGGAGGTGAACTCAGTGAATAGAGACACATTAGCTTAAATACGGGTCTGTATATATGCGTTTATGTAAATGTATGAATGCATGGTTTGTTATGTACTATGAACTTATTGTAGAGACCATGTATGTGTTGTTAGGTATATATGTGTTTGTGTTTATGCAGTATGTGTTTGTGTTTATGCATGTATGTGTTTGTGTTGTGCAGATGGATCGTAGTTTGCATTGGAGACACCACATTCCTCCAAAAAAAAACAAAATGACCATCTTATGATGCTTGAGCGTAGTGAAAGCTCATTGCTTAGCGAATACAAAATCGCCCCTTCATCTTGCAATACGATTGAAATAGGCAACATCTACCAAAATGTGTGATAAATTCATTAGAGATGATCAAGACGTGGCGGTAGTATGGAGGTATATACGCTACAGATAGCGAATAGTGCCTATCGCTTGCCGTCTTACTTATAGCTCAGTAGTATATAGCTGCAATTTGCTCTCACTTCTAATAATTTTAGAGTAAAGCGTCAGTACAGCCTAAAGCTGCGTATTATATCGCTGCTATGGTGCTATATACGTCCAGCTCACGTATGATAGCTCATATGTCTATGTCTGTATATACGCTAATGCTTAGGTTTTCTGCTCAATTTTTGACAGTGCATTATAAATACAGATCGTATGTTTTTGGACTTTATGAACTTCAGAATTCTCGTAGTCATTTCTGTTTACTACGCAAAACTTGAACATTTATTTCTTAAATCTCTTTGGCCTGGCCGCAGGTTAGATTCTGCGTCTGGAACTCATGGGTTACGTGATCTCTCCACACGGTCAAATGCGACCTTCGGGACCATGCATTCGGTTTTTGATTTCAGGTTCGTGAAAATTGATATTGCTTTTTACTTGCTGATAAATTTTGAATCCTCGTACTCATCTTTTTGCTTAACAATATGAAATAAACCATTGCTGAAGAAATTAATGCCACTTATTGGTTGGTATTGGATACCTCTTGCCGCCGGAGTTATCGGAGTTGTTTTTATAATTTTTTACGAATTTCATGGGACTTGAGAAACGACCATTCGACATGTCGTTTTTGCCAGAAGTCTGATCTTATTGAGATTATTTGATCACTTAGAACATGGGTAGAATTAGTGATGCGCATAGGAGAAGAGCCCTTATTTTTTGCTATTTTGTCATTTATCTCTTCCTAAGTCGGAAATTTGGCTTTGCTCCGTTATTCGTGTGTTACAATGCGGTTGTACGTTCCCTCTTATTTGTTGCAGGGAGATTTCTGTGCTTTGGACGACTTGGAAAAAGATCACTTACAACGCCCTATATGTTGCCGCTCATATTTGCAGAGTAATTATTCTTTATTGTTAATTAAAGTAGTAATCTCCTGTATTTCTAGTGTAGGTAAAATCATTTTTCTTGGACAGATATGGTTGATGGAAGCATTTCTTTGATCTATCCTCCTGAAACATGGAAGTCATAAACTCAAAGTACTATACTCGCAAAGGTCGTACTTTACGTTCTGGAAGACAGTTGGTACGATACTTTGCTGAGTGAGAACTTGATAGGTGGGTTGTTCCATGTGGCGTATCAAGAGAATGATGACACGGGGATAAGGAGCGCTTGATTTAGTGGTGCTGGGCATTGATTTTATTTCCTGTCTCTAATGCGTGAGTATGTGTGGAAACAGTCCGTCAGATGTGGATACTCGCCACTCAAACAGCCAGTTGTTAAGCGTTCCTTGAAGAGGTGGGTGGATTGTTGGGTTCCGTCCTAAAGCTGAGGTATTGGATCTTATATAGTGATGCGAACACTTCGCGTTCTTACAAGAAGTGGTGACTGCAACCAACGAATGGCTTCTCTGATCCATAGGCTCGGAGAGGAACGAATTTAGAGAAGAAACGACCTTGGAATATTAAAGATGCTCTTTTTCCTAACCCTAGCGTCGGAAAAACACTGTAGCTGCAGGTTCAAGGACAGACTTGGGACCACGACACCTTTGGAGTCGACTAGGCTCACGAATTCAGAAATCAAAGGAAATTCAAGACCCATACCAAGAAATTAGTTTTGGCCAAGAGGAGAAGGAGTTGAGAAACTTTTTTATGATTAAGGTAAAGTCGAGGTCAAGTTTAGGTGGTAAGAAGCAAGTGGAGA
>SNQN01007139.1:20672-34788 GCA_008642245.1 Bassia scoparia
CCCTCCATGACGCTCGGCTGCGTGCCCTACAAAGTCATAATGGTTTWGACCTCCTTWGAACACCACAGCGGGCTGGATGTGTTAAGGACTGTTCMAATCCTAGTCATGGGACCCTCTTGGACACCTAGACTGACRAGTTCGATAACGTAGCAACAGACTCTAGGTGGTTGGACTGTTTCTTTTTCATTTTGCATATAAGGATTATGCTAGTGTGACAACGTGCTATGTGTTTTTAGCTAACTAAGGACCTTAGCTTTGCATACGAAAAACAAACGAGTCATGTACAAGTCATGTAATAAGTCTCATATAGCAAGTGGTCATTCCTTAGGCGTCGTAATGTCAAAATGGTTGTAACTAGAATCGTTTAGGCTTAACGTCTTTTGCATTGCACAATCGTAAACGAGCGCTAAAACTCGCAATTCACCTTAAAAAAATAATTAAAAAAATCTAAAAAACAATTCGAAAAAAAAGGGAGTCCGAATAAAAAAAATGAGCAAAAAAATTGAAAAAAAATAAAGGCGAAAAGAGATTTTTGGCATTCTTGCATTTCCATTTTGAGTAAGTCTATGGGCAAGGAATGATCACTATTAGGCCATGCATTGAGTCTAATCAAGGAAGCAAGGCATGCACAATTTTCTAAAAAGGTTGAGTCTATTACACTCTCATGCAATATAGAGTCATCTACGTAGCAACTTCAAAGGTCGGCAAAGCACGATCTACTAGTTCCTATTCCATTGCACAAAAGGGATGTTCAACACCTCAAGTCTAGGTCCTCCAWTTTCTCACCTRCACAAATGGGTGAAAAAAGCAYTAACACTCGCGACAACATTGAAACGCGATCCTCCATTAACACCATGCATARAAGGCTTGCTTCACTCGAGCAGACAATTGCCCCGCAGTTCAACCTAGTCAACATGGTTCTTAACAATATGGCTAACGCACTCATTAGAAGCAACGAACAAAGAACTAGCACAACAAACCGTTGGTGGCCCTTCACCTATCAAGACTGAAAGTAGGGAACGACCAAGATTTCGAAATAGACGCAAGTACATTACTTTGGGGATGAGCAACAAGCAAGCATTTGAGCAATTCTTCGCTCAAGGCTTAATCACTCCAGTGGGTCCAACTCTAGATCCACCAATTGATAAGAGGTCCGCAAAGTGGGACAAAAGCAAGTATTGTGAGTACCATTGTAGCCATGGTCACTCCACCGAAGAGTGCATCTCTTTAAAGGATCGCATACAAGACACGATTGATGACGGTTACCTTCCTATCCTTCTAGAGGGTAAGAAGCCAATCATCTGAAGCAAAGCAGTCACCCGCAGCACCTGCATTATTTCTCAACAAGAAGGAGACATGAGTAAGAGTCAATAAAGTTTTAAGCATAGGTTGAGTCGGAGAGTCCCTCCACCTAGATTTACATTTTCCCTTTTCTTTCCTTTTGTCGAGTCTATGTCAATTAGGAATAGAGTCTTGTCATCTCATTAGCCTTCCACAATAATAAAAGCTCTTTTTCTTTTTTCTTAGCCTTTCATGTGCTTCGACTTCAATGATAAAATGCTAATCAACACATGACCTTACAAAAAACAAAAAAATGAAAAAAAAAAAATGAATAAATTGGACATTCTCGAGAGGCCTTCATTGCTCCACAAAAATATCCTTCTCCCTCCATGCACCCTATCACAAGTACAAAACAAAATAAAATCCCTTACAACCCCTTTGAGCCTTCTTATACAAACAATACACAAAGAAGCCAATTTCTATCACACCTACATCTTTCTACCCCCTATAGTGCCAAAGAGGCACGAAGCAAAGCAAAATAAAACAAAGTTGAAACCAAGGACAAGCTGTGGTTTAGACAATACAACGAAAGAAAAAAAAAGAAAGCCAACAAAAAAGTCAAAAGAAAAAAAAAGTTTCAGCAACAAAGAGTGATACATTCTAGACCCAACTTCACACATTGCAAAATTCACAAATGAAACATTAAAGCAAAATGCAAAAGCGGACACACATTACAGCAAGTCCGCCAAAAGCCTCACACCCCACACCCAGCCTACATTACAACCAAAAAAGGCCTCTCCAAATTAGCATTGTCCTATCCTAGCTAGGCCGATTCCCCCACAGGGTTTCGTCCTAGGCAAAATGAGGCATCACTTGCACACGCGACCTCACGAACTACGATCGGTCTGATTCCACTTGGATATGTAGGTAGCCTTTTCCCGAGGTTCGACCAAATTAATAAAAAAACAAAGAGGGCATTTTCATCATCGTGTTGGTTTGATTTTTCTACAAGTCTGAAACACAACTTCTCTTTAGTTTAGAACATGACATAGGCTCGAGTTTGAACCTACATCACTTAGCCAACCACATCAATCCCATCATCGTGTCACCCATAGTCACAAAATTGAGTCTTTTCGTTTTGTAGATCCCTAGCCTTTCTTTCTACAACCCTTAGGACTCTCTTACTCATCCTAATGCAACTTTACAGTCAGGCTATTGCTCATATAGTCAAAATTACACATCAACCAACTCCAGCAAGCTCGGGGGGCTTTGCTTTAACAGTGTCAAGTCTACTGCAACAAAAAGTTCATATCTCAAAGATTGGGGGCTTGCATCGTCAAATAAGTCTCATTCCTTGTTCCTTTCCCGAAGGAGAAATAGACTCAAGTTCCTGACTTGAGTAGTCACAACCGAATCTAGAAGTAGTAAACATGGCACATCAATGGTAAGTCCAATAAGCTTGGGGGCTTGCAGCATCATTAGATCGTGTCTCCATGTATGCAATTGACTCTACAAGGCAAGGCCGCAATTCGTTGAGGCCTTTACATTGGCATAAGAGAACTCATTCCAACAACACGCTCTCTGCCCGAGGCAGCAATTGACTTAATTAAGTGTAAATCTTCGTTACATGACAAGCCTTAAGCAAGCATCTACTTGTGCCCTACAAGTATTGCAATGATCTTTGCACCACCACTCGGAGTCATTAGGGGCTTACAACAAAAGAAGCAAGCTCCTTACATTGAAACACATTCAACTTCAGCAAATCAAGCACCTTGTACGCTTCCTACGCCGAGAACATGTTCTTCACCATGCTCAACCAATGCCATGCTCTCCAACAAGCAATAAACTTGAGTTCATGACTTGAGTCAGCAGCGTGTCTTTAGGGCTCGATTCGGGTTCTTCAAAGGGTACAAAGGTTCTTAAGTGTCCGAAGCATCGTTCTCAATCGAAAGCATCATGTTAAAAGGTTAGTATGAGGCCAATGTCTCAATTTTTCAACCCCCTTTTGCATGCTTGTTAGAAATTCGACTTTCTATGTAATTGGCATGTAATATTGATTAACAAATTATTCGACATGAATTAAAATCAACATTAGGCGCAACCTTTAATTCTTGTTGAATGCTTGCATGCTTGCAAATCACAGCTATTATGTCTTAAACAAGACCGGCAAATTACATGTTCTCACGCCTAATAAGACTAATTCTTGGACAAATTGACTTTTAGGCACCCTTTAACAAGACCGGCCCATTGCTCAGCAGTCGATCCAAGTAACTTAAACTTACAACGCTTTTCTTTTATCCTTAAAAGCTAATACTCTCAATACAATTTTCAACATGTACATTAAATTTAAGACCCTATTTAAAGAAATACCTTACAATTTTTATTGATGCTACTTGTATACATTGTTGACTATGTAATATTTGTTGCAATTCACACTGACACCTTTATTGATTTGAGTTCCGCTTCCTTGATTGATGTTACGGCCTGCACTAAAATGCTGGTTCAATCTCATACCATCACCTTCTTCACCGGGAGTGGCGTCATCAGAAATACTAGAGCTGGTAGAAGTGTTAGGTGTGCCGCTGGTACCACGAAACATACTGAGTCGACCGTAGTCATCGAAGTCTATCTCTGCCTCGATGTAAATCTTAGCAGTTGTAGAACCATTGGCGTAAATTATTTCTGCTAGGAGGTTTTTGCCCCAACAGTCACGGCTGTATATACGGGTGACTTTACCTGAAGCATCCAATTGGACACAAACGTCAAAAGCTTGTGTGCCGAAGATCTTAAACACGTTATGTAGACAAGTTACAGGGGTCATGTTAATAGCCCAATTCCAATGATGATCAAGTACGCTACCCTGAATCTGATGGTCACAGAACAAGAGGACACTCGTGAATTCCTTTGTTGGTCCATTCCAAAGAGCCTCTAAGGACCAATTACTGTCTTCGGCAGATTGAAGCTCAGCCTCGTAAATTCTACCACTATGCCTCACTTTGAGGTACCACTGCCACACTACCTACTGTGTCTGTCACAGGTCGCCATGGCTCTTGTTTCGGCTTCTTCCAATCTTCAGCGGCCAGTCACCTTCCCATATTTGCTCATCAGCCGGCATTTTCCACCTCCCGCCTCCACTAATGTCCACATTGTATTTTCGTCTACTTTTCTGCACATTTCTACTTGTTTCATGTCTTAGAAACCAACCGCCGGATACATGTAACCTTATCATCACAAGTTCACAGTCACCCTAGAAACCACCCTTTCTTTTTTTTGACAAGAACCACCCTTTCAACTGACTTGTGCTCTATCATAGTTAATCAAGTTTTGTGTGAGAGTAAAAGACTACTAATACTAATTTCAAATCATTCTGTAGCATGTTGCGTGAATTTATTCTCATTTGCTATCAAATAAGCATTATCGTAGATGCCTTATTCTTAGGTACTCTATAATACCTATCAACATATAGTTGAGAGATAAAATTTGAATTTATGCTCAAGCATTTGTGATTTGCTGTCAACCTTTCATATATACGATTATTCCATGGTTCAACGAATTCATCGCCAAAAGCTTTGTTCCTTCATTCTTGATTCCTTGCACCATAAGGTCCATAACTATAAACTATGTTAATATTTACTTGTTGCCTTGTAATTAGACATGTCAGTGTTATCTTCAACCTTTGACGACATATTTGAAACTTGGGAATTTAACATTCAACTTTATTACTTCAAGTATGATCATTGTCTGAATAATCCATCTATTCATTAATTTGGTATACATTTGGAATAATCAATCATCAATAACTCAATCTTATAACTCTTACTCAAGCAATTTCCACCTCCAACATTTTCCCTCCAAAATTTTCCTCCCAACACTTTATTAATTACACCCTCCGTCTTTTATTATTTGCTACATTTTGACTTGTAGCATTGTTCATTTGTGAATTTTTACTGTCTTTTAGATTTATATACATAAGGAAAAACATAGTCATGATTGATCTTGTTTGATTCGTCTCAATTTGTACTTTTCAAATATTTAATTATTATAATTTTTTCATATATATAATAACTTGAGATATTAGTGTTTGAAATTGTATCTCAAAAACTGTGAAAAAGCAAATGTAGCAAATTAATAAGAATAGAGGGAGTATATATATTGTATTAAAAAATGTAAAAAATCATTTAATAAATGTGTTTTTTTTTTTTGGCAATGGGTACACACCACAAAACAAATTACCGCCCTTTCCTAACTGTAACAGCTAGTACATGGGCCAAATGAACCTGCCCCTAGACACTTTAGAGACCCTAATAAAATCAAACTTAGAGCAAACATTGAAAGATCAAATAAAAGATTTTTACAATCAACCGGGCATAAACTCGGATCATGAAGACACTTCAACAACTGAAGTGAGTCGGTGTGCAGTTCCACTTCCCTGCACCAAGCTGAAATTCTTTCCAAGCCTTCAAGGCTGGCTCGCATTTCCGTTTGAAGAGGACTAGAAGAATGGACTGGAAACGCTTCCTGCAAATGGAGCTTCCCATCCACTCCCAATAAACACCACGCGACAGCTGCCTTTGTCGTATTATTATGCTGCATTTTCCACGCAACATCCACCACCAGGCGCCATGGACACCCCAAACTACCTGTCCCTCTAAACCAGATCCTGAAGGAGTCCCTCGCCTCTGACCTTCGGCGTTGCCTCATACCATCCTCTAATTGATGATCACATGAGAAACACCTGTACCAGTTTGCCATGCTACGATCCACCAAATGCATAACATACTCGGGGTTAGGTTTAATGCCCCTGAAATTCCTATGCAACCAAATTGCCCAGCATGTCACTACAAAGTAAACGTGCCGATCTCCTCCATCCCTACTCAAGTACCGATACCAATTAATGAACCAATCCTCCAGCTCAACTGTTTGAAACGTCTGCGAGCATAATCCCAAATTACCCGCCTTCCAAATATGCTGAGCAACATGGCAACCCCAAAACAAATGATAATTGGTCTCCTTCTCCTTACAAAAAACACACATCTCCGACGTTTGAATTCCCCGGCGACTTAAATTCATTCTTGTTGCCAAAGCACCATTAATTAGTCGCCAGACAAACCACTTCCATTTCTGCGGCATATGAGTCCTCCATAGTGACTTCCAAAACCCCTCTCGTTGGGTCGAAACCCGGGACCCCATGTTGTCCCCTAACAAACAGATGTACGCAGACTTAACCGTATAAGTCCCAGACTCAATTGCATCCCATTCCAGCACGTCCTGACGCACCTCTCTAGTAAGATGTACCGCCATTATCCTTCTTGCCGATTCTTGAGTAAAACTCCTCCAAATTCGATCCCTATTCCAGACTCCCTGGCTCAAAATTAAATCTTTAACCCACATCGGTTTCTCCTCATGCACTCCCTCCTTTAGGGTAAGCGGACCTCCTCTAACCCAGTTATGCTCCCAAATGTTAACTGAGCTGCCAGTACCCACTCGGTAAAATAAATGTTTACTAATTCTCGCTCCAGCCTTCATAATACTCCTAGCCGAATAAGAGGAGCCATTAGGGATCCTTACCTCAGTATCCCCCCGAAAAGGCGACTTATAACGTTCCTTCATAAACCTGCTTAACAAGCAATCCCTATTGTGATGAATCTGCCATGCTTGTTTTCCGAGTAGGGCATAATTCATTGTTTCAATGTCTTTTAGCCCTAACCCACCTGCCTTCTTGTCATCCTTCGATATAGATTGCCTGCTCCAATGCATTTTATTCCCTTTTCACCCGGTTTCCTTGCCTAGTAGAATTGCAAGAACATTGCATTTAACTTCCTTAAAATTGTCTTCGGTAGAAGATAAATTGCCATAATATGCGAAGCCAACGTAGTTAAGATGGAATTAATCAATACTGCTTTACCTGGCTGGTCGTTCAAATGAGTGTACTTCCAGGAGGTAAGTGTATTGTTAACCTTATCACACAGAGACTGAAAAACCGTAACCGCCGATCTACCATCCACATCCATTGGGCAGCCCAAATAAGTACCCAACGCTGTCTGCAGTGTAACTCCAAGCGGCTCCCGCAAGATGTTTCTGAAATTTTCTGGTGTATTTCTACTGAATATAACATGGGACTTCTGGAAGTTAACTAACTCTCTTGAGACTTGACAAAAATCATCCAATAACGCTCGTACCAAACGACAGCTCGTCGGATTGACCTTAAAACAAATTAGGGCATCATTCGCAAAGGACAGATGGTTAATTGGACTGCCCCCTCTGCAAATTTTTAAACCTTGAATCTCCTTATGCTGCTCCATGGCTGTTAATTTTCTCGAAAGTACCTCAATACAAAGTAAGAAAAGATATGGGGATAAAGGGTCCCCTTGTCGTAACCCCGCTCTTGGACAGAAACCCTTTGTTGGAACACCATTTATAAGGACTGAGTAAGAGACACTCCTCACACATTCCATAATCCACTGTATCCACTTTTCCGGAAAACCAAACGCTATAAGTACTTCGTCCAAGAATGCCCAACTTATCTTATCATAAGCCTTGTTGAGATCAACTTTTAATATTGCCTCATAAACCTTTCCAAAATTTCTTCTTCTCAATGCCGACACTAGCTCATGAGCAATGATGCAGTTATCACTCATTAGTCGATCCACCACAAAAGCATTTTGGAAGTCATCAATAAGTGTTCCCATTATTGATTGCAACCTCTGTACCATGCACTTGGAAATAATCTTATAAATGGTATTACTCAAACTAATGGGTCTAAAATCCGTAACCTTCTCCGGATGTGGTACTTTGGGAATTAAGGTAATAAAAGACCTATTAACCTCCTTCAACAGACGTCCTTTCTTGAAGAAATGATCAACCGCATGCCAAATATCCTCCTTGACAATAGACCAATGTTGCTGGAAAAAAGRCGGAGGAATCCCATCTGGACCAGGAGACTTGTATGGCTTCATTGAAAACACTGCCCTCTCCACATCCTCTCTAGTGAACTCCGCACACAACAGACTTTTATGCGTATCATCCATCTTTGGAAGCTCTCCAAGCCAGAAGTCCTTATAATCATRGGATCGGAAAGGCGAAAGACKAACAACGCTATCATCATCTACCTTGAACAACTCCCTGTAGTATGCCTCAAATTGCATTCCAATCTYTTCTTCATCATATATCCAATTTCCAGAGCTATCCTTAATTGCTCTTATTTCATTTGTTGCTCGTCTGTTCTTAACACACTTGAAAAAATATCTGGTGCCTTGATCTCCACAAATATCCCAACGATCCTTTGCTCTTTGCTTCCAATACTTATGCTGTAACACTGCTGCCTCCTGACACGCTTTACGCTCTTTCAAAAACATAGAAGCACTTGCATCATCTGCATCCTCAGAGTGACCAGTTTTTAAACGATCAGCAAAATTGTCCCAAGTAATACCCATCTTCCTAGAGAATTCTAAGCACCACTTCTTGCTCTAGCATAGCACGGACCAAGTTTTTCTCTGCAAACGGAACATTGGTGCCCCTCTGATATAACGTCCCCAAACATCCCGCACCAAATTTCCACTACTCTGATGAACTATCCACCATGCCTCTAACTTGTAAGGCCTTCTTTTCTTAATCTTTGCCGGGTTTGTATGAAGAATTATAYAACCATGATCRGAAGCCAGAATCTCYTTTTTCCATAGGTAGGACTCAGGAAACAAATTCATCCAAGCACTATTACCATATGCCCTATCAAGTTCCTCATATATAAGATCTGGGGGTTCCCTATTATTTGTCCAAGTGAAAGCTGCCCCCGACCCTGGAATTTCTTGCACCCCACATAGAATCTTCCACGTAACAAAATCATTTACACCCTTGATCTGATCACTTCCCCCCCATTTTTGGAAACCATACTCCAATTGATTAAAATCCCCCAAAAAACAGGTAGGTCCTTGATAATGAAAKGCAAGTTGAGTTATGTTGTCCCAAACCTGCTTTCTGTCATCCAAATAGGGGGAGCCATAAACAAAAAACAAATAATACTCAAACGACAGTTCATTAACATGGGCTACAATTACATTAGGATTACAAACAACGACCTGAACATCAACAGCCTTAGTCCATGCAAGGAAAAGGCCWCCTGCACTACCTACTGAGTCAACACCACTGAAATTACAAAAGCCTAGCTTATGAAACAAAGGAAACACATCCACAGCTGAAGACTTGGTCTCAGAGAGAAAAATGAGGTCTGGCTTAGGGGAAGTCACTAACCACCTCAAGTATGGAATTGCAAGGGACCCCTCTGAGCTTATCCCCCTGCAATTTCACGCCACAGCCTTCATTGATCCTCTTGAGGCTTTAGGCCAGCCTCTGAGCTAAACACAGCAGCTTGAGTAGCGAACACCTTGATATCAACATCACAACATTCATGCATGCTATCCGCATGCAACCTCCCGTACTTGGACTGGTCCTCATCATCCACAGTATCGTAGTAAGTATTGGTTAAAGCCATACTCTGACCCTGAATATCTCCAAACTCCAACTCCTTATCTATCTCAGTGGAACTAAAATCACCATCATCATGCTTGAGCTTCTTGAAGGCTTCACACTCTGCATCAAATCTCTGCTTGATACCCTCTGCATCCCTTTCCAAGGCTCTTTTCCTTGCCCTCCTCTCCTTCCTAATTTGTTTAATTGGTTTTCTACCTGCACAACAGCCAACCCTCTTTCTCTTTCCCCCCATCAACCCATCCTGAGAGTCTGAGGATACAATGGTAACTATCCTCATGAGATTTGAAGCTAAGTTAGTCGTCTGATCCTCCGTTTTTTCCCCTTTTAAGGAGATTTTCTCCTTAGGGTTTCCCTGCACATGCCGAGGATGGTCCGGATCATCCTGTGGGCTAAAATAGACCGAGGTTGATGAACTTCCATCATCACCCCAAATTCTAATAAGAGGCTCAGCAATGCCTTGAAAGGAAGACCAGAACCCACCACCCTGATCCAACTCAGGCAAGGACAAAGTTGGTATGGGCTCATTCAGGAGGTTGGGAAATGAGAAAGGCTGATCTGGTGAAGTGTCCGAGACTTCATCAAAGTTGGGTGCTGTCCAAATCATCGGTCCAGAAATGTTTTGGGCTGGTGGTTGTGAAGATGGACTCAAACGTGGGGTGAAATGGTTTTGGGTTGGGCAAGGTTTACCACCCGCCAGTAACACATGAGAATAAGAAGCAGGCCCTTGGTAAAAAACTATAGAATTCCTAAGATTTAAAATAGCGGTGAGCTTCATCACTCACTTTTGGGCCAGTTTCTTCCAATATGGTGGGTAAAGGAGATGGGCTTAAGTAGTTGGGCTGTGGATAAAAGGGGTCACAAAGTGAAAAGATTGGGACAAGGACTCGATCACCTTCCCTCACATTTAAGTTTCTTTTTATACTCCCAAACCATAATTTTTCATCAGTTCTTGAAGGGGGGAATGCATAGTTGCTAGGATATTGGTGGCTGAAAATGAAAGAAAAGAGGAGGGACAGAGAGGTCGGTTGTTGAGAGAAAAATACGGGGGGCAAGGAAAGCTACCAGTCATAAGACTGGTATAAATAGGGCTTTGTTCCCAGGGAGGGTGCTGATTGGCCCCAAAGGAGTAAGAAAGGGAGTTCCATAAATGGTTTAAATGAGTGTTTGGTCGAAACTGATTAAAATGGTATAAATTCTCTGACAAAGGTAAAGAATATGGCAAATACCCTGGAACTAAGATACTCAAACGCATAAAATCCCTCTTAGAAGCAAATCTACCGAGGACAGCTTGTACCATAAATGGGGTGGTTGGACCACCACACTCATTAACTGAAGATGAAACTCTACTTGACCGAGTAGTAAATGAAGAGAGATTAAAAGAGACTGACTGAAGTTTCATCGAGACACACAAACCTGGAGACGGAGGGAGCTGAACAGTCGTCTGCAACTTAGACTCCGTAGGTATTGACCAAGCAACATTAGGTGTTGACAGAACTTTAAATGTGTCCATTGCCATGCAGCAACGTGTCTTGGTGCAGCTACTTGCCAATAACTCACCACTTCTCTTACTGTTCACACGTAAATTCAAATATGGCCCCTCTGAATCCATCTTGATGACATCATCCTTCGTTCCTTCTTCTCCTTCTCCACATGCAAAAACTGTAGCATCTATTTCCTGTGACGGTTCTGCTTCCATGGCTTGGACAAAAAAATCATTAAGATCAAACTCCGGAATTTGTATAGCTAAATCTGACCGCTTATTTTTCCGAAATCTTGCCTTCTTTGATGTATACAAGTTAACGTCGGTTGACCTCAGATCATGTTCCCTACATCGTTTACCAGACATTCTGCTAACTTGCGAAGAATCAAAATCCATTGATGAACTTTCATTAGATGCCCTACTCGGACTGCTATTCCCATTCACCTCGTTCCTCTCCAAAGACGTCATAGTGATTAGATTGACACGAGTAGTCCGGAACTTTTCTATCTTTCGTATTCCCCGAATTTTATTTGTATAGAAATCACTCTCAGCCGAGTCCTTTAGAAAAGTTCCGAACAAACCATATTTGGAGGATAAAAACTTTGCAGACTTTCCTTTATCCTCCCGGCATTTTGTGCTCTTATGCCCTACTTTACCGCAAAGCTTACAAAATTCAAAAACACCTTCATACCTAAAATGCACCCAAGAGACCTCCCCTGGTTGGAATTCATAGAAGACACACGGTATGAGGGGATGGTTCAGATTAATCCGCACCTTAGCTCAGAGGTGACCCCGAGGATAATTTCTAATTGAGGCCGACACATAATCAAAATAAACTAACTCCCCCACCACTGCCAAAAGCCGTGCCGCCGCATTAGTGTGTGCCTCCTGGAAAGGAATCCCTTCCAAGACCACCCAAATTGGCACCAGAACAGGACAGATGTTGGTAATCGATGCTCCCAGAAACCAATGAGATAGTGTAATTAACGCTCCTTGGTAATTAACACTCCCATGCGTTAAAAGAGCACTCCTATCTTCCCAGGAAGTGCAGAAGAAGAAAATAAGTTTCCCTACTATTTTCACAACAATTCGGCCATAAGAAGTCCATGATTGATTAAACCAAGCTTGCAATTTTGGCTTAGTAAAAGTACGGTAATCATATGTATATCCAACTACAGCAAGAGAGTAATCTCTGCTGAAAGCACGATCATCCTCAGTTGCTCGAATCACCGGTCCCGAACGAAATAACGGCAAGTTATCCTCACCGTCTGTCGAGGATCTAGATCCCTCAGATGACATTACCACATAGACCACTTAACAACAACCAAAACGTGACAGAATAGAAAAACTGCTCTAAATGATTTAGAGAGAGAAGCTCTCAGTAGTGTTTTTGAGTAAAATTTTATATATTTAATAATTTATATAACTATAAGAAAATCAAAAATTAAAAATTAATTTTAAATAATTACAATTTCAAAATATCAAAATTTCATTTGGTTTAGAGAACTTTGTATTTTATTTAAAATCGAGCACATGCTCGGGGATTATCAAGTCACTATATACTAAAGCAGAAATTAGAAGTATCACATGGCGTTTTCTGGTTAAAAAAAAAATCACCTTTTTACTATGCTTTAAGAATAAATTTAAAAAACAAAACTATTTAAGTTAACATTAAAAAAAACTTAATTAAAACAAAATAGGATTATTCTTAATATATAATCAATCGTTATTTTCAGATTCTAGAATATGATAATCATCTTCCACTTTTCACGTATAAAGCACATTATCACTTCATTTTTATTTTATTTTTTTAAAAAAATTACTTATGTTATATTTTTTAATCTTGTATTTACTTTAATTATTGATACGAAATTACAGGGTTCAATAATTTTTTAAATAATCTAGGTACGTACAAACAAAAATATTTTTTTGTACACATGAGTCACAATGACGGATAAAATTTACAATGAGGGAGGGAAGAATATAAGGATTCGAACCCTTGACCTCAAGGATCAAAGGTGGAGACTGCTCCAAACCCCTTCCTCTTACAAACAAAAATTATTGATGCAAATAGAATTTGACAAATTTGTAAATCACAATTAAGCAAAAATATTTTTCCTGCAGCTCATTTTCTGTACACAAGGCCACACCTAACATTTGGTGTGGCAGCCAAAATAAAAAATAAATAAATACTAAAACTAAAGTAACGGACTCCGTTACAATCTATTACATTAATTACTAGAGCCCAAAGCACAAAAGACACCTCACAATGTACTAAAACCTAATTCTAATCCCAAAAAAAATCACACTCTTTTTTATAGTAGCTTTTCTCTCTCCTCAGTCAGCATTCATCATCATCGAACATTTTTGCTGCAACTTTTCTCTCTCCTCGAAACTCTTGTCCATGCTGAAATTAAACACAAAAAATCAATTAATCATCAAAAACAATTCAGTTTCACAAAAATGAAATCAACATCGAATTCAAACAATACAGAAAACTCTACAAACAAATCAAAAGTATTACAAACAAATGGATCATAAAAATCAATGGAAGTGGAAGAAATTGAGAATCAATGCAAATTTACAACTAGAAATTGAACACACAATGTAGAATTATGAATCAACATAACATTATGTCGATGACGATGATGAAGATGAAGAAAATGCAATTATCAAAAAACTAACTCAAAATAAATAGAAAAGTAATTAACATAACAGATATGAAAATGTCTTTAAAATTACAAAGTATAACAACACAACAACACTCTAACTAAAAGTGAACTATTCTGATTACTTTTGTGTATATTGTGATTACTTTTTATATATATTGTGATAATGAAAGCAAGAATTAATACGAATTAACTATAT
>SNQN01007140.1:0-16569 GCA_008642245.1 Bassia scoparia
GGTTTGAATCTGCATATTCAAGGAATTTTTCAATGTCATCGTAGAGATCTGTACCAACGAGGTCATCGAAATGGCCGAGAATATCGTCTTTTTGGATCATCGTGTTTTTGATGGGGAGAAGATTAAGGAAAAAGACGATGATGTCCGAGATGAAGGGGAAAGAAGGATAAATTTCAGGAGTGAGAATGTAGTGGGTTCGTGAATGGTGTTTAATGATGTATAGAGAAGGACGGTTAGTGGATTGATGAATGAATTTTGGGAGTTGAAGGAATGAATACTCAGTTTTAATTTTTGTCCGTTGGGTTTTTTGTTTTTTTTTTTTGCAATGATTTAGGGGGGGATTATTAGACCAATGGCAGTGCAACTTTTCACCAATTTGATGACATGTTGGTAAGTGATGTAAGCATTACACTTGGTTAACTAGCATATTTTTGTACTGTACTTTATATCATTATTATTATTCTTTCTCGTAACCCAAATAAGTACATGCCCAGGGGCCCAGAGGCCAAGGGTAAAGACAAATTTAGAAGATCATTATCCATGAACAAAATGGTTCTTTTACAACTTTCTCTGTCATCCACGTCATTCAAATAAATATACTTTGTACTTCGTATGTTTCTTTTCCTTCATTAACCATGAACACAAAAAGAATTTTTCATGTCGAACCAAGACCGAGCTTTGCAATAGACGGCTCATGTTTGTATAAGGTTTTTTGTGATCAAACCAGGCTTGAAAATTATCGAGCCGAGCCGAGTTCGAGCCCTGCGTATAAAAGTGTTGCTGTACTTTCAAGCCGAACTGCTCTCCAACGAATCGAGCTTTGACCGAGTTTTGACGGAGCCGATCCGAGCTCGAACTGCTCACGAACGAACATGTCAAGCTTATTCTCATCCCTAATCGTATGGGAGACATATGATTATTAAAATGTATCGGTATTAATGACGATTAACAATTTAACTATGAGATTAAGTAATTAACTAGTATTTTGGCCCGGCGTTGTCCAGGTCATATGATTTCATTTTATATTAGTATTTTGTGTTTTCGATTTCATTGTTTTCATCTATATGTGAAATGTAATGTACAATATAGTAAAATTGTCATTGTAAAATAACTAAATAAATTCTGTAACAAAATAAAGTGACAAAATATTATACTTTTTGCGTTCGATAAGGTCTTCAGTTATAATAATATCAAACTTTGTATGGAATATATAATTATACATTGCGTAATTATCATTTATAATTAATCGTCATTCAGCGTTACCATATGATTATTATTAGCATAACCATATTGGTTTTTGGTCGAAACTATATCAATATTGGTGTCTATTTATACGGAATGAAAAAATATGTCCATTGGTATTTTATATTTTAAAGTTCGAGATTTATTTTATACGAATATTAACGATAAAAATTTGCAATCTAAATAAAAATCCCATGCTCCAGGCCTCCAGCTGTCCTACACTGTACTCCAAGTCTCCTTACTCCTGCCCTCTTATTAAAAGTCCAACCAACCAAAAACTCTCCAAAGTAATTCACTTGTCTCCTACTGTTCATTCGTCGTCCTTACAACACCAAAGTACCAAACCAGTCCTCACATCACCAAACCAGTCCTTTACAACACCAAACCAGTCCACACGTTGCCAAAAACCAGTCCACACCAAACACAATGAGTAGCGACCCTACTTCCCTACCTCTAGCACAACCGCCTATACCACCAACGGTTTACAGACCACAACCATTCCCACGTCCATGGCTTCAACAACAAACACCTTTTCGTGCTCCGACTCCACCATCATCGCACAGACCACACCCCCAGCAGTGTTGTCCAAACCAACCCTCACTTCCGCAACTTCTCTTTCAACTACAGCAGAACTTCCAGACTCTACCATCGCCATCCTTTCCTACACACTTTGAACACCCAAGTGCTTTCCAGCCTTACCAGCCACAGAACCAGCCGAGCACCTTTCCCACCCATCAAGCTCAGTGTGCATTACAACCCCCTCCTCAGCAACCCTACTATCCACAATTCATGATCCCCCAGACCCCCTCTGTTCCCCCACCCTGCTTTCCTCAGAATCCACCACCACTATTTCATCCACAACCGATTCAACCACCCCAACCTCCCCATGGTTTGCCATTGCCTCCACTCCCATATCCTCACCTCTCGAACCCCCTCCATCAGATGTTAACAACTTCATGGAACTCGACCCTAAACCCAACTGCAACTCCCTACCACCCAATGTCTCCGACTCCCTTCTACAATCCCATGGAGGGTCATCACCACTCCACGGTGCAGTCAACTAACTCCCTTCCTTTGACCTCAACTTCGGAGTACATAGGGGGGAGGGAATAGGGTAGCTCACCATCAAGCTTACTATGGAGCCAAGATGCAGAAGTCTTTCAAGCTTCATTACTGTCCTCCACGCACATGCTTTCTCCTCTTTGATGCTTATTGTTTAGGAATCCTACCTTCTACCTAGTTCTTTATCTTGTTTCACCATCAACTTTAGTTATGTTTTCTGTTTGCTTTGGTTGTATGTTATTAGTCTTTTGTATTGTGTACAACTTTTGTGTTTCTCTGTACATTTGGTTGTATGTTTTTAATCTACGGAATAGTACATCTTTACAAATGTTTTTCTGTCTTTGAAATTGCGTCTATAAAAGATCACACGCAAATTGATCTTCATCATAGTATCAAATTCCGAATTAAAAAACATTCCATTCTACTGCAAATTGATGATTATATACAGCTCAAACTACTGAAAATGGTGAGAAGGATCCACAAACAAAGTTGCAAAAAAGGATGCCGATTTGATGTTTCGTGGATCATCACACTTTCTTTTTATTACATTTGCCGTCCCACATCGAAGTTTTGAGAAAGGAACTAGTTATTTATAAAACGTTTCTTGCTGATAAAGGGCACGTCCGTTGGATGTCCCTAACACTACTATGCATACTGATCTGCTTTGCCATTGCTTCCACCCTCTAACGCTGAGCCCATGCCTACTACGCTGCTCACTTAACGAAAATTGGGCCATACTGGCCCAATTTTTTTATCCCTTATTTAGTTTTTTTTAATGTTTTTCTATTCAACAATTATGTTAATTCTTGGGCTTCTTCTTAATGGGCTGGACTTTTCCAACTTCACTTTGGGCCTAGAAGTACTACCACTAAAGTCTATACAACTCTCTGACTTAGAAGTTGGACCACTAGGCCTAATCCATTTTGAAAGATTATTAGTCATCTTCTCAAACAAGATTATTACAATATTTCATGCTATTTTGACTTGGATTGAATTATAGCAACACCAAATGCAAACTTTGTTGTTAATTCTACGATGTTCTTATAATTTATAAACCGCCAGATTGAAATCATTGAGTGAAGGCATATTACTATTGTGGGAGGATTTCTTTTTTATTTTTGTCTAACAGTTTATTACTCACTCCCTCTGTGGTATATTAATTGCAACGATTTGATATAAAGTAGGGAAAAAATTAATCAATTGTTCCCGTTAATATGGAATACTTTTTAGTTGTATAGCAAGCCGAGTCTTTTAGTTTAAACTTTAAACTATTAACCTCTTATAATGTTGAAGTTGCTTTTAGTATATTGAGGTCATAACTTATAGCTACATTGTCATATCAATCTGCAAAATTATCATATCTAATAATTTTCTTCCATAATCAACCCTATTTCCCATAAATAAGCAAATAATTATGAACACAATAGAGTAGGAACTCCTACAACTAGGAAGTTGCACTCTTTGGGAAGGAATGAAAGGAAGACTGACTTATGAGTAACCAACTCTATTAATAAGTTGACAATAAGTTGACTTATGAGTAACCAACTCTATTAACAATCTTCAAATTTCACCTGAAATGTCAAAATGTTAGGATTGCAGAACATTTCCCGTCCCACATCGAAGTTTTGAGAAAGGAACTAGTTATTTATAAAACGTTTCTTGCTGATAAAGGGCACGTCCGTTGGATGTCTCTAACACTACTATGCATACTGATCGCTTTGCCATTGCTTCCACCCTTTAACGCTGAGCCCATGCCTACTGCGCTGCTCACTTAACGAAAATTGGGCCATACTGGCCCAATTTTTTTATCCCTTATTTAGTTTTTTTAATGTTTTTCTATTCAACAATTATGGTGTAATCTACTCCCTCCGTTTTTTTAAGATGTTCCAGTTTCCTTTTTGGGCCATTTTCAATTAGATGTTCCAAACCAATCTAAAAATAACTTTTTTACCTTTTACCTACTTTATTTACTCAAACATTAATGAATTACTCATTTCTAGAGTCAACTTTCATTATTTTACCCAATCTATTCACACAAAATTAATATTTCCCATAAAATTTCAT
Organism: Bassia scoparia; assembly: GCA_008642245.1. NCBI lineage: Eukaryota > Viridiplantae > Streptophyta > Magnoliopsida > Caryophyllales > Amaranthaceae > Bassia > Bassia scoparia. The sequence continues at coordinate 4,369 of SNQN01007140.1, forward strand.
TCACACATTTACTCTTTTACCTAACTTATTCAACTTTTTACCCAACTTTTTACCCAATTTCATTCACAGATTAAACTTGAAGAATGATGGTTTCAAAGGAAACAATGGTAGGAGACATTTTTCTTCATAGAAACGATTATTAATTATTGACTACTATTATAATTTCGAGTTGTTACTAATTCAAAGGATCATAACAAAACTACTTTAAGGCTCTGAGTTTGACCATAACTCCAATTGTAATAGTACCAAGTTTCAAAATAAGATTAAACTTGAAGAATGATGGTTTCAAAGGCAACTTGTGACATCATTACCTACTGCACAGGTGTCAGACTTAGATGAAAATATATTTCACGCAAGTCAGATTTGGATTGAATTATAGCAACACCAAATGGCAACTTTGTTGTTAATTATATGATGTTTTCCCCCCAATGATGAACTTGAATTCTACCATGTTGGAAATTTCATGTCAAATTCTGAAAGTGTAATAAATGAACTACGTACTATTAGGAGACATAAACTACTGACTTTGCTCGTATTTTCTCTCCCTTTTTGTGACCTTATTTTCTATTATTATTTTTTAAAAAAGTTATATGTGGGGTGTTATTTGATATACTTAATTCTACGATGTTCTTTTTTTCTAATTATATATATATTTAAAGAAAATAATAATAATAATAATAATAATAATAATAATAATAATAATAATAAGAAGAAGAAGAAGAAGAAGAATAAAAATCGGAAAACATATGACCTCTTTGTTTCTTGATATATGTAATAGTAAGCTAGATATGATAAACGCATCATAAGATCGTCGAAAACATGATAGTAATTATTTCTATACAAATCGACAAATTCCAATTTATTTTCCAGCTCAATAGTGCATGTGCACGTTTAACTTTGTTGTTAATTCTATGATGTTTTCCCTCAATGATGAAATTGAATTCTACCATGTTGGAAATTTCATGTCAAATTATGAAAGTGTAATGAATGAACTACGTACTATAAGGAGATATAAACTACTGACTTTGCTCGTATTTTCTCTTCCTTTCTGTGACCTTATTCTCTATTATTATTTTTTAAAAAAGTTATATGTGGGGTGTTATTTGGTATACTTAATTCTACGATGTTCTTTTTTGCTAATTATATATACATATTTAAAGAAAATAATAATAATAAGAAGAAGAAGAATAATAAAAATTGGAAAACATATGACCTCTTTTTTTCTTGATATATGTAATAGTAAGCTAGATATGAAAACCGCGTCATAAGATTGATGATTTGCTGGTGAAAGTTCATGCCTTGGAGGATGAGAGGGTCAAATTTGACAAGCAGAATCGGAAGCTTTCTATGAAATTAAACAAGATTGACAATGGTGGGAGTGATGGTTGGAAGATGATTTTCTGTGTTGTTGTAGGGTTGGGTTTGTTCTGTCTTGGTCTTGTAATCTTGACTTAGTTCTATTTCAGTGTCTTGATTTGTCTTAGTTGGGACAGGTGGTTTTGACTGGTTTGTTGATTTATCTGGTTGTGGAAAGTTTTTGTTAGGTAGGTTAATTCTTGGGCTTCTTCTTAATGGGCTGGACTTTTCCAACTTCACTTTGGGCCTAGAAGTACTACCACTAAAGTCTATACAACTCTCTGACTTAGAAGTTGGACCACTAGGCCTAATCCATTTTGAAAGATTATTAGTCATCTTCTCAAACAAGATTATTACAATATTTCATGCTATTTTGACTTGGATTGAATTATAGCAACACCAAATGCAAACTTTGTTGTTAATTCTACGATGTTCTTATAATTTATAAACCGCCAGATTGAAATCATTGAGTGAAGGCATATTACTATTGTGGGAGGATTTCTTTTTTATTTTTGTCTAACAGTTTATTACTCACTCCCTCTGTGGTATATTAATTGCAACGATTTGATATAAAGTAGGGAAAAAATTAATCAATTGTTCCCGTTAATATGGAATACTTTTTAGTTATTTCATTACTTGCTTCTTGCTTAAGCAAGAGCCTTCCGACATCCCTGTGCCTCGACTTATTACATTTCTAAAATATTCTATAACTAATCACTGAATTAGGCAACTTGTGACATCATTACTGCACAGGTGTCAGACTTAGATGAAAATTTATTTCATGCAAGTTAGTTTTTGGACAATGTTTTGACTTTAGTTAGATATGACCAACGATTAGGCTTTTTAAAAAGAGGTTTAGGCCCAAGTTTTCAGTTTAGGTAGATATAACAAATTTTGAGGATTTTTTTAAAATGGGCTTAGGCCCAAGATTGTACTATAGTTATGTGGATTGTGGCCATTTAGTCTTTCATGGGGAAGTAGGCCTTAATTATTCAAAGAATTGAATTATGATGTCTATTTTATTCTTTTATTATAACAATAAATCTAAACAACAAACTCTTTTAATTTGTTTGTTAAAAAGCTACTAATTATTCTGAACCAAACAAAACTAAATGTCGTCCTCTGAAGAAAAATCCAAATCCCTTGCCTCACGAGGATGCATCTCCCCATAAGCGACATCAAGGACCTGAAAGGAAGAACCGGAGAACCAATGAGGAAAAAAAAAACGTTGCAATTGAGGAGATCTAAGTGACTTTTTAGAATAAGTTACACACCCCAGCGGATCCGAAATCACCGTCACTACATGATCTGTCATCGTGACAAGCCTTTTTGATTTCTGTATCATTCCAGACCTTGATCCTCGGTCTACTTCCCCAATGCAACGCGTTACGATCAAGCCTATCCAAGTATAATATCTGCAAGAGTCGGGAAAGAGTCCTTCACTTTAGCTACAAATGAAAACAGATTAAGAGTGACAAACAACAAATGATTAATTCTATAATATTACCGCAACGAATAGGGTGCAACCGCCACATCCACCTGCATATCCTTCTGCATTAAACCTACGTCCGAATCGTGTTGCACTGGCCATCAGCTTCTTAACTACAAGAGCACACCAATTGTAATCTCTTGCTTTTATTGCACATCCAACAGCAGGCAGAAGATCCTTTGAGAAGCGAGTGCATTGAGTAGGACATAATACCATGTCTATGGCTGCCATTAAGAACAAAGTCTTGAACTCATCTGCTTCTTCATCATCAAAATTTGACATCAACCTCTCAACAACATTTGATGATGTTGAAATACCAGGACGCCTAACCACTTTAGCAGATGACCCCTCGACACTAGTCCACACTTGACCATACTTCTCTATCATCCCCAAAACCCTACGGTGGGCCTCGTCAGAAATGTGGTCAGATGGAACTGGATTAATGCCCTTTGGCAAGCCTAATATCCAACGAACTTGGACTTCAGATATCCTATATTGCTTACCACAAACAACAAGCATCTCATTGTCCGGATCAATCCGTGTCATTAGCCAATAGCACAGAGCTCGGGGAAGGTGCATATTAACCAAATATAATAGGCCCCCAAACCCCATTTCACGAACCCATTTCTTCCTCCGTTCGTCAAAGGACCCACAAATCTTCCCAAAGGACTCAACCCTACATATTACATTAGGGCGCTGCATGTGTGAACAAGAAGCATTGTGAATTTTAATCAAAAGTATGACCCCAAAAAGAAAGATAACAAATACTTGAGAAAAACATGAAAATAATATATTTGACTCCCTCACCCGTTCTAAAGAATCATTACGCATGCGGAGAACAGCTCCACATCCTTTCACAATGCTACCCCTAGTAATAGATTTTGCCTGCACCAAACAATGATTTAATTACACCTACTACATTCCCATTTAAACTTAAATCCAAAAACAAACTTGAGATCTGTGTTAAAGTTAACCTTGAAAACTCTGCAATTCAAAATCCCATCGCCATCCCTCTTACGCTGAAAGGTACAACATTCAACAGACACAATGAATAATGTTGATGTGGACAAATGTTTCCTGGTCCAGTAAATAACAATTACAACTCACCTTGCGACCATTGCTATCGGTCCTATCATATGCAGACTCAAACTCAGCACAACCGACATCTGGAAACTCAGAATGCCCAATTGCTGCCACGTTCAAATCAAGGCTGTCCCCGAAGCCACAAACCGTTTCAGCCACTTCCCCATCTTCCATTGGTCCGAGTGCTACATTTTTCAACAACAGACATTATTCAAAGCATGCAAACGTTTGAATGGATTACATATCATGAATTATAGGGCGGAAAGACGGCGTGGGGGAATCTAGCTTAGGGTATCTAGGAATCTACAATGTCATGAAATATATGCTGGTACTTTTTTCTCCCAGCAAGCAAAACCTAATAGGCAATATAGTAAGCACAAAAGCAGAGGTGTTAAGGTATTGAAAGAAAAACATTATCAAAGAAAGCATATTTCCTTATAACCAAAAAGTGTCCAGTTTCTATTCATATTTCTTCTTATCAACTCAAAATTTCAGTTTAACAAGTGCTAGCTCTAGTATTTTTGTTTAGATCATTTTAATTACCTAAAAGCTAAGTTCATAATTCATTTTAGTCCACCTCCACTTAAACTATCTAGCTTCACGTATCTTGACTATGCTTTAACTATTCATGCAACAATGCTGTAATATCTTGGCTCCATGGTGCAATGAGTGAAAACATTAAGAGGTCTGTGATCTATTTCACTACAGCTAAAGAAGTTTGGCAGCACCTTGAGAGAAGATTCACTGTGAGTAAAGGATCTCACAAGTACAGACTGAGCAAGGCTGTGTTTGACACAAAACAAAATGGCTCAACAGTAAGTGATTATTACACAAAGATGTATTCTTTATGGGAGGAACTGGAAAATCTGAATGACTTCTCAAGAGCTGTGTGGGTGTACTTGTTGAAACACAAGAATGATGCGGTGCAGGTGTTGAAAGGCTTCACTAACTATGTTAAGACACAATTTGAGAGTAAAATCAAACAGGTGAGATCTGACAATGCTCGAGAATTCATTGAAGGCAAATTCAGGGAACTCTTCATAGAACAAGGAATACAACACCAAACTAGTTGTGTGAACACACCACAACAGAATGGAAAAGCAGAAAGAAGGCACAGGAACTTGCTAGAAACTGCTTGTGCCCCAACACAATCAATATACACATCATTTCCCAAGTTATCAACTCTATTTCATCATCTTCATAGTCATCAAATCAGCCATTGTAGGCTGCTGCATTAGAGTTATCAAACTCTACACTCATTACTCTGCCTAATGGAAAAACCTCATGTGTGACTTATAAGGGAACAGTCAATGTGAATGGAAACATAGAACTCAAAAATGTGATGTTTGTGCCTGCATGCAAAAAATATATTTGAAATGCTACACATTGATATCTGGGGACCATATAGGGTTCAAACCAGGGGTAATTACAGGTATTTTCTCACCATTGTGGATGATTGCTCAAAAGCAACTTGCACTCAATTGCTGAGAGCAAAATCTGATTCATTCAATGTGATCAGAAAGTTTGTGATGTTTGCACTGGAGTTTAATGATCAATATTGGGAAATTCATGACAATCAACGGCAGACTACTCCCTATTTACCATTCATCAGAAATCTACATTTGTAGCTGTGCTTGTATATGTGGATGACTTACTCATCACAGGCAATGACACAACAGCAATTGAAGCCTTGAAATCATAGTTGGCCTCTAATTTCTTAATGAAGGATCTGGGGCAATTGAGGTACTTCCTAGGGATTGAGGTAAGCAAGACTTCACAAGGATTGTTTATCTCTCAAAGAAAGTATGCAGAGGACCTCATCAAAGAATTTGGTGCACACAAGAACAAAGCTCTGAGATTACCTCAAGACTCCAGTGTGAAGCTGACACCAGACATGGGAGATCCATTACCAGACCCAACACTCTATCAGAGACTCATTGGAAAACTGATCTATCTAACCATCACCAGACCTGACATCACCTACAGTGTGAATCTACTCAGCCAGTTTATGCAAAGTTATGAAACTTGACACCCACATAACAGGGGAAATTCATGGTCCAACAACTACACAAGATGAAATGGCAACTAATAAATCACTGTTCACCAAACATACGTATCAGTTTATAGCATATAAATCAAATCGAATTACGCTAAAATCAACTGAAAATGCAACAAAATCCACGAAAACGAAGAATTTAAAAGAAAGGTGGAGAAAATTGCAGCAATAGATGACAAGAACTAACCTGACTACTAAGGTCAAATTGGGACAATATAACTTGAGCGGACTTGAATCGAATATGATTGAAGAGGGCTATGTGAAGAGCTTCTCTTGGCGAACAGTAATTGAATATGATTGAAGACGGCTATGTGAAGAGCTTCTGTTGGCGATCAGTTATTGAAGACGTATAAGGCCTCAACAAGTCGACGGCAATGGCACTGGAGGAGTGTGAAAGCCTTCTCAACAAGTCTGGTCTGGTGAATTTGAGTAATTGCAAAAGAATAGGAAAGATGGGGCTAGGGTAGAGACGTAGAGTTAAGAAAACGGGGATAGTTAAGAAAACGGGAAGTTGAAAACGGGAAGGGGAAAACGGCCTAACCCCCGTTCAAACAGAAGTCAAGCTGAAATGTCCATTTTACCCCTTGGATATGTTTTGTTTGCATATCCAAGGTATGGACCATGAATTTCCCGGCTAGTTCATAAACAAGGCTGTCTTGCTATTATACTAGACAATTGGTTGCTTTATAAAGAAGACATATGTTTTGGTTACATTTATAGCTAAGCATTGCGATGCTTGTATCTTGGAAGTTGGAAGTATAAAAAATACTTGAACAAAATTGATATTTTCATATTCGACAGCCGATGGTACGTAGTACGTACCTTGCATTGTAAGGCTACTAGTGGTATAATGTATCCCATCTATTTTTGTTGGAAATACGGAGTATAAGATAAGAATATAAGATGGATACTTAAGGAAAATATATTGTGCGATACGATATATTTTCCATATATCTCTATTGTATAAGCTAAGGGGAGTAATAGTGTCCCTATTAAAAGACGTAAACATCATTATTGAGGTAAAAGACTTAATTGCCCTCTTTTTCTTAATCTATCACTCTTTGATTTCTATTTGTTGGATTGATTTTGTTTCGTTGCTACTAATTGCCTTGTTAGTATTGAAAAATAAATCTGATTTAGGGTTTTATTTATCTTTGATCTTTGTTGTTTGTTTGGTTGAATTAGATTTCAAAAACTAAATGATTTATAATTGGTATTGTTATAACATACTAATTTAGGGTTTCCGAGAAATTGTTTAGTGTTACTGCTGTAATATATTCTTTTTATTGATGAATATGTGCTAATATCATTTGGGGGTTTTCAATTTCTGAGAAATTATGCTTAGTTGGTGTTTGATTCTGCATGTGTTGAGAAACTCCTTATATTTGGATTAAGTTTTATCCTGTTAATCTATGTGACAGTATGATAAAATCTATGATCATCAGCTGTAATCTACTAGAATCAAGCTTTAACAAACACAAATTGAACTGATGCAATTATCTTCACTTGAAGTTTAACAGGAAAGGAAAGTAGAAAACTTAATTGCAATGAGAGAATAGAAAGAAAAGAGAGAGAAGAAATTTATGAGTTGATCTTATCATTGCAATCATATGTTATATTCAATGAGTAAGTAGCCCTTAAATATATATACACTAGGCAACAGAAATAAGCTAAACTGATCAACTAAGCTGCTGAGCTGGCAGGTAGTTATAACAGAAATAACTAACCACACCAAAAGCCTTGTTGTATTATGAGTATTCTCAACACCCCACCCACCCACCCCCCTTGGCGTGGATACATGCCAAGATTGGACAACAATTCATTGAACTGCAGAGAAGGCAGAATTTTGGTAAGAACATCTACAAGCTGAGAGGAAGTAGGCAAGTAGGTCAGCTGGATCAACCCTTCTAAAACCTTCTCCCTTGTAAAATGACAGTCTATAGCAATGTGCTTAGTCCTGTCATGAAACACAGGGTTCTTTGCAATGTAAATGGCTAATTGATTGTCACAGTGAAGTGTGACAGGCTGTAAATTATGAACACCAAGGTCTGCTAACAATCTAACCATCCAGGTGACTTCAGAAGCAGCATTTTCCATGGCTTTGTACTCAGCTTCAGAGGAAGATCTGGAGACTGTTGCCTGGTTCTTAGATTTCCAAGAAATAGGTGAGTTACCTAGCTTTAATACATAGCCAGAAACAGACCTCCTTGAATCTTGACAAGAACCCCAATCAGAGTCAGAGAAGGCTTGTAAAACAAGATTGGAGGAACCTTTCATAAGAATCCCTTGTCCTGTAGTGTGAGCAACATAGGAGAGAGTATGATGTAGAGCCTGTAGGTGAGAGTCCCTTGGTTGTTGCATGAACTGACTTAGATGCTGCACAGTGTAAGCTAGGTCGTCTGGTCTTGTGTTGGTGAGGAAATTCAATTTTCCCACCATGCTTCTGTAATAGCTTGCATCTTCTAGGAGAGTTCCTTCACTTGCAGTAAGTTTTAGATTTTGAGGAAGTGGTGTAACAAAAGACTTAAAAGAATCCAAACCACTAGCTGCTAGTAATTCTTTGGTGTATTTTCTTTGGGACAAAACAACCCCATCTGGAACATAAGAAACCTCCATCCCAAGAAAATAATTCAACTTGCCAAGATCTTTGATGCTGAAAATCTCATTCAAATGTTGCTTGAGTTTAGATATTATTGCAACATCATTTCCTGTTACAATAATATCATCTATATACACTGCCACCACAGTAAAGGAGCCTTCTTTTGTTTGAGTGAATAAAGAATAATCATTCTTTGATTGTTTGAACCCATGCAGTAAGAGTTCACTCTGTAGCTTAGAAAACCACTGTCTTGATGCTTGTTTCAAACCATAGAGTGACTTGTGAAGCCTGCAGACTTTGTTATTGGGATTAGGAACACCCTCTGGCATTTTCATATATACCTCTTCATTGAGGTCTCCATGAAGGAAAGCATTATTTATGTCCAGCTGATACAAAACCCATCCTTTCATAGCTTCTACTGCAATAACACTTCTTATTGTAGACATTTTAACCATAGGAGAGAAGGTTTCATCATAATCCAAACCCTGAGTTTGTGTGTAACCCTTAGCAACCAATCCGGCCTTAAACCTTTCAATGGAACCATCTGACTTGTGTTTAACCTTGTAGACCAATTTACTGCCAACCACCTTTTTTCCAGGTGGTAAATCAACCTCAGTCCAAGTGCCATTAGCCTTAAGAGCTAGGACTTCCTTTTTCATAGCATCCAACCATCTGTCATCCTTTATTGCCTGTTTATAAGATATAGGCTCAACAATATCTGATACTGTTAGTATATGAGATTGTCTAATAGCAGGTAAAGCCTCAAATTTGACTAGGTTACACCAGTGTTTGGTAGTAGTTTGATTAATACCTGTACGACAGATGTAATCTTTTAGATAAGAAGGAGGTTAAATATTTCTTGTAGAGTGTCTTTGAGGTAAGATGACAGAAAGGTCAATTTGAGGTGTTTGTGTGTTTGTGTCACTTTGAGTGATAGAATTTTCTGGAGAAGAGGAATTAGAGGTGGAATTGATAGGAGAATCATTAGAATTTGAAGAATTAGGACCAGAGGAATCTAAATCATTGATATCATTTGTTAAAATTGATGGGAAAGGATCAAGAAAGGGATCAATGAAAAGGTTTCCTTGTGTATCTGATGGAAGAAAAAATTGGAAAGGTTCAGAAGTAGAAGAAGTCTTGGATTGGTTGTAATGGAAAGGAAAATGCCTCTCATGAAAAATGACATCCCTGCTGACATAAGTTCTCTTGTTCTCAAGACTTAGAACCTTGTAATCCTTTTGACTAGAAGCATATCCCAAGAAAACACAGGCCTCTGCCCTTGGATCAATTTTTGACCTGTGTACCTTTGAAGTAGAGACAAAGCAAAGACACCCAAAAGTTCTAGTGTGATCATATTTAGGTGTAGTGTTGGAGAGTAATTCATAAGACTTTTATGATGTAAAACTGACAATGGCATTCTATTTATCAAATAAGTTGCACAAAGAAGAGAATCACCCCGGTAAAGAATTGACAAATTAGCTTGAAAAAACAAAGCTCTAGCTGTTTCTAACAGGTGTTTATGCTTCCTTTCAACCACACCATTTTGTTGTGGGGTGTCAGGACAGCTAGTTTGATGTGAGATCCCTTTTCTATGCGACGGTTGGGAGGCAGCTGCGACGGTTGGGAGGCTACGGCGGAGGTTGGGTGGTGCAAGTAAGGTGGTGGTGGCTCAAGTGAAATTGATTAGGGGTTTTTTTTGGGGAGATGAATGGTTTGAATGTTTGATGATAGAAAGGAGTTTGGGGTATTAAATTTTGTTGAAGTAATTAGTTTAGGTTAAGATGAATTAGGATATAAGTATTTTAATTTGTTATTGTTAAGAATATTTAGTAAGGGTAGTCTTGTAATTTTAATATTAAAAATTTTCCAAAAATAGAAAAAATAGAAGTGTTGCTATAATTATGTGACATCCTTTTTAGGAAAGTGTTTCCAGAATTGTGTGACAGAGGGAGTAGATTTTTTTTAATTTTATTTAAGATAGATTGAGTTGGTATATAGTTGTCGTTTTATTTTTTTAAAAAAATAATTTTATTTATGATGTCATCAATGCTTTTGACGAGAAATTTTTTAAGAAAAGGTCTCCACGTAAGTATTAACGACATGACCCGTATTTTGTTGTTATTATTAAGATCGTGGAATTTTAATGAAATATTGGAATCACTTCCAAATAATATTGCCGTCTTCCATCGAATCTTGGACAAGGAGCAATAGGTCTATTATGGTCTCGGGATCATGTTCCTCATCATGGTCCCGGGCAAATGTTTATTTTCGAAACTAGAAATGTTCATTTCCGAAAATAGAAATGTTCATTTTCGAAAATACAAGTGTTCATTTTCAGTTATGAACAATTACATTTGAAAATGAACATTTTACATGTTGAGATGAACATTTCTAGTTTCGAAAATGAATATTTGCTCGGGACCATGATGAGGACCATGGTCCCGGGACCATAGTAGAATTTCAATAGGTACTGCTTGGACCATAGGATCACCTAAAATTACATGAACCCCCCCCCTCCATAAAAGAACCACATGATTGATACCGAAAAAAAAAAATCCAGCTTCATGCCTTCCCATTTCCACTCTGTCAAATAAATCCTCAAACTTATATTTCTCTCCTACGATTTGTTTTTTTTCCCAAAATTTCAGAAAGAATTTTCCTCTTCTAATTCCTAGCATTTGAATATATTGAATTCATTACTTCAAATTTCTTTGAAATTAGGTTTAAAGATGAATAACGTAGAGATGAATGCATGAACATAATCCATCAATAAGTGAAGATCATGCAAGGAATGAAATCGTGATGTGAACAATCATGCAAGGACATGAAGATCATGATGTTGAAGATCATGCAATAGCAGATTGATAATGTTGGAAAAACAGAGTGAGTTTCAATGTTAACTTATGTATTATGTTTTTGAATTATTTATTTTATTTGGCATACTGAACGATTTTGATTATGATTTAAACTATATTTGTTGTAGAGTCGTTATTTAAATTGTATGAGTTTTCATGAGTAGTTTACGCAATTTTTTTAATTTCAAATTTCCAGTAGCTAATGTTCAAAACTTTAAAGTAAAAATATCAACGTCCTATATTCAATATTCAATTTTAATTTTATTTACCAGTAATGAATATTCAATTTATAAATCACAATCTTTAATATTTCGTGTGAAATATTCAACTTATACATTGTTCATTTGTAAAAGTTCATTGTTAAATATTCAAATTTCATTCATCAATCTTCAAGTTTTTGAATGCAATATTCAGCTTCTTTCTATCAAATTTCAATTCAGCTTAACACTTGAACATTTGTTTCTATTTATTTGAACATTTGTCTAAAGTATTTGAAAATTAGCTATTGTATTTTGCGTAGGTTGTGTTTCGTTTTGCGAGGCAGAGCAAAGTGTGTTGCTGAATGCTACTATTAATAGTGATGAAGAGGCTTCTAAATTGTATAATGATTATTCATATAAGATTGGTTTTAGTGTTAGGAGAGGTAAAACAAGGTCTCGTGCAGATCGCAGTAGGAATATGAGGAGATTTCTATGTTCCAAAGCAGATTTCAAGAATAATGATAGAAAGGAAAAGAATAATGTCAAATACCAAAGAGCCGATA
>SNQN01007140.1:16594-28397 GCA_008642245.1 Bassia scoparia
GACATTTTGTTTCTGGGTTCCGTATGTTGTAATTTCAGTAGTTAGATTTTCAAGTCATACGACATTAGCAAAGACTCGAGCAACAAGTAACATGCTTCCTTCAGGTGGCCCTTAAAGATGTAAATAGAAGACAACTCCGACGTGACCTCCTAGTAATAGATTTTGCCTGCAACCTAAACAATGAGATATTTACAATTACCAAAGAACTTCATGGCAACATGAAAACAGCTCTTCACGCTTACATTTTAACAGAAAGCTGAGTTCTCATGCAATTTTTCAAATCTTAAGTCCAAATGACGAATCTTGGATCTGTGTTAAAGTTAACACAATTGGAAAACATACACTAGGCGACAATTTCAATAAGGGCAGATACGGCATTGAAGAAAGGAGGACCCAGGAAACCTCTCGGTCGACGGGGAGGAAGAAGACGATGCTAAGACTATTACGCCACTGAAAGGTACACTTTAACCGGACTGAGAAACGTGAAAAAGGGAGTGGACGACAAACTCAAGCAAGAGAGTATGATAGTGTACACAATGGATTAGAATTGTCGGATGAGATCTCATGATGTTCAATGGTGGCCTTGGTGTGTGTTACTAATAAGTAATAATAATTCACTTGAGAGTCGAAACGCGGGCAATCTTCTATGGTAATAGCTGTGTCATCATAATTGATTTTAGTGCACCAAGACCAAACTCACGCTCAAGAGGCGACAAATCCGAAGAATCTGGACAAGACAACACAGACAATGCTCCAAGCTCTGCTTTGCTCATTCTCATGGTCCTTAAGGATGAGCAAAGAGTTTTTGCTTCGGTGTTCCTATTTTTAGGACCCCATCCATCCAGGTGGTTCAAGACACGTCTCATAGAAATGATATCAAAAGGCGGCTGCTCGACTGATTGGGAAGAAGCATCAAAACGTTTAAGCCACTTCCACAATCTCCATTGGTCCAGCTGCTACATTTATTTCATAACAACAGACATATTCAAGAGCATAGCAAGCGTTTTGAATCGGCATTACATTATCTAGAATTTAAGGGCGGAAGCAGGCGTGGGTAGGAATCTAAGCTTAGGGTGTTTGGAATCTACAATCGTCAGTTGAAATATATGCTGCAGTACTTTTTCTCCCAGCAAGAAAACAGCTAATAGGCATATAGTAAGCACAAAAGCAGCAGGTGTTAAGGTTATGAAAGAAACATTATCAAGAAGCATATTTTCTTTACCAAAAAGGTGTCCAGTTTTTCATATTTCCTCTTATCAACTAAATTTCTGTTTAACCAAGTGCTAGCTCTAGTATTCTTTGTTTAGATCATTTTAATTTACCTAAAGAGTAAGGTTCATAATTCATTTTTTAGCTCTCACCTCCACTTAAACTTATCTAGCGTTTCGAACGTTATCTTGCACTAGTGGCTTAAGCTATTCATACGTCGCAAAATGCTGGTAATATCTTGGCTCCATGGTGCATGAGTGAAAAATAAGAGGTCTGTGATCTATTTCAAACTACAGCTAAAGAGTTTGGCAGCACCCTTGAGAGAGATTTCACTGTGAGTAAAGGATCTCACAAGTACATGACTGAGGCAAGGCTGTGTTTTGACACAAAAAATGGCTCAACAGTAGTGATTATTACGAACAACAGTATTGTATTCACTTTATGGAGGACTGGGAAATCTGAATGACTTCTCAAAGCTGTTGGGTGTATTGGTTGAAGCGCAAGATGATTGCGGTGCAGCGTGTTGAAAGGCTTCACTAACTATGTTTAAACACAATTTGGGAGAGTAAAATCAAACAGGTGAGATCTGACAATGCTCGAGCAATTCATTGAAGGCGAAATTCAGGAACTCTTCTAGAAACACAGGATCAAACCAAACTAAGTTGTGTGAACACACAACAAGAATGGAAAAGCAGAAAGAGGCAAGGAATTGCTAGAAACTCTTGTGCCCACCACAATCAATATACACATCATCTTCCCAAGTTATCAAAACTCTTCTTCATCAATCTTCATAGTCATGCAATCGCCATTGGTAGGCTGCTAGCATTAGGACGTTATCAAACTCTACACGTCATGTAACCTTGTGTAGCCAATGGAAAAACTCATGTGATGAACTTATAAGGGGAACAGATCAATGTGAATAGGATAACATTAGATCCTTAACACAATGTGATGTTTGTGCCTTAGCAATCGTCAACTTTCTATAAAAATCAAAATATATTTGAAAATCGAGCACATTGAAATCATCTGGGGACCTAGAATGATAGGGGTCAAGCACGAGGGGTTACAGGTAATGTTTCTCACCATTCTGTGGATGAGTTGCTCATCAAAAGCACTTGCACTCAAATTGCTGAACGACAAAATCTGATTCATTCAATGTGAATCAGAAAGTTTTGTGATGTTTGCACTGGAGTTTAATGATCAATATGAAATTCATGACAAGTAGTTGCAACTGCAGACTACTCCCTTTTACCATTAACATCAGAATTACATTTGTAGCTGTGCTTGTATATGTTGGATTGACTTACTCATCACAGGCATGACACAACAGCGAATTAAGCTTGAAATATAGTTCGGCTCCTTAATTTCGATTAATGAGGATCTGGGGCAATTGAGGTACTTTCCTAGGGATTGAGGTAAGCAAGACTTACAGGATTGTTTTTCTTTCTCAAAGAAGTATGCGAGGAACCTTATCAAAGATTTGGTGCATGAGGCACAAGACAGAAAGCCTCTGGATTTACCCAATCAGAGATCTCCATGTGGTGGAAAAGCTAATGACGAGTCCCAAGATCATCGGAGATCCATTACCGAGACCCAAAACTCTATCCAGAGACTTCATTTGGAAAACTGATCTATCTAACATCACCAGACCTGACACCACTAGGATTGTGAATCCTATCAGCCAGTTTATGCAAAGTACACTGAAAACTTGACAACCCATGATTACAAGTCGGAAATTCTAGGTCCAACACAAACAAGATGAAATGGCAACTAATAAATCCTGTTCAGAGAGCAGTCCAGTTCACAATACGTATCAGTTTATAGCATATAAAATCAAACTCGAATTACGCTAAATCAACTGAAAATGCAAACAAAATCCACAAAACGAAGAATTTAAAAGAAAGGTGGAGAAAATTGCAGCAATAACTGACAAGAATCTAACCAACTACTAGGTCAAAATTGGGACAATATAACTTGAGCGGGTTCGTACTTGAATTCGATACGCTCTGAAGAGGGCTATGTGAAAGCTTTTGGCGGAACAGTAATTGAATATGATTGAAGACGGTTATGTGAAGAGCTTCCTGTTGGCGTGCAGGTTTATTGAAGACGTGAGAATGCAAAGGCTCAACAAGTCGACGGCCTAATCGGCACTGGAGGTAAGTGTGAAAGCCTTCTCAACAGTCTGGTCCTGGTGAATTTGGAGTAATTATTGCAAAAGAATAGGAAAGAGGGGCTAGGGTAGAGACCAGGTTGGCTAGAGTTAAGAGAAACGGTGGATAGGTTAAGAAAACGGGAAGTTGAAACCGGGCAAGGGAAAAACGGCCTAACCCCCGTTAACAGAAGTCAAGCTGAAATGTCCATTTAACCCTTGGATATGGTTTTGTTTGCATATCCAAGGTATGGACCATGAATTTCCCGCTAGTTCTACAAGGCTGTCTTGCTAATTATACTAGACAATTGGTTGGCTTTACAGAAGACATATGTTTTTGGTTAATTTATTAGCTAAGCTTGGATGCTTGTATCTTGGAAGTTTGGAAGTATAAAAATACTGTTGAACAAAATTGTGAATATTTTCATTATTCGACAGCGATGGTGACGTAGTACGTCCTTGCATTCGTAAGGATACTAGTGGTATGTATTTATCCGCATCTATTTTATGTTGGAAAATACGGAGTATAAGGATGAAGATAATAAGATGGGTAATGTAAGAGGAAAATATAGTTTTGTCGCGAATAAACGATAATTTACAATATATCTCTATTTGTTATAGCAGGGGCGTAATTAGTGTCCCTATTAAAAGACGTAAACATCATTATTGAGGTAAGACTTAATTGCCCTCTTTTCTTAAATTCTATCACTCTTTGATTTTTATTGTTGGATTGATTTTGGTTTTCGTTGCTTACAATTGTTGTTGTATTGAAAAATAAATCTGATTTAGGGTTTTATATTTATCTTTGATCTTTGTTGTTGTTTGGTTGAATTTAGATTTCAAAAACTAAATGTTTATAATTGGTATTGTTAAACATACTATTTTAGGGTTTCCGAGAAGTTGTTTAGTGTTTACAGCTGTAGATATATTCTTTTTATTGATGAATATGTGCTAATATTCATTTGGGGGTTTTCAATTTCTGTGGATTAATGCTTATTGTGTTTGATTCTGCATGTGTCTGAGACTCTTATATTGGATTAGTTCTCTATCCTGTTAATCTCATGTGACACGTATGATAAAATCTATGATTATCCAGCTGTAATCCTACTAAAAATCAGCTTTGAACAAACCAAATTGAACCTGATAGCAAAGGTTACTTCAATTGAAAGTTTTAACAGGAACGTGAAATAGAAAAAAGGCGTTTGTATTGCGAGGCAATGCAGAGAATGAAAGATAAAGAGAGAGAAGAAATTTAATGGTTGATCTTATCATTGCAATCATTAATGTTTAATTAAATGAGTAAGGTAGCCTTTAAATATTATATGCGACTAGGCAACAGAAAATAAGCTAAACTGATCAACTAAGCTGCTGACTGGCAGGTAGTTATAACAGAAATAACTAACACACCAAAAGCCTGTTGTTTTATGAGTATTCTCAACACCCACCCACCCACCCCCCCACCCCTCAAATCTTGGGCGTGGATACATGCAAGATGGACAACAATTCATTGAACTGCAGAGAGGCAGAATTTTGGTAAGAACATCTCAAAGTGAGAGGAAGTAGGCAAGTAGGTCAGCTGATAACCTTCTAAAACCTTCTCCCTTGTAAAATGACAGTCTATAGCAAATGTGCGTTAGTCCTGTCATGAAAACACAGGGTTCTTTGCATGTAAATGGCTAATTGATTGTCATCAAGTGAGTGTGAAGGTGTAAATCATGACAAAAGGTCTGCTAACAAATCTAACATCCAGGTGACTTAGAAGCAAGCTTTCCATGGCTTTGTACACAGCTTCAGAGGAAGATCTGGAACTGTTGCCTGGTTCTTAGTTTCCAAGAAATAGGTGAGTTACTAGCTTTAATACATAGCCAAACAGACTCCCTTGATCTTGACAAGAACCCAATCAGAGTCAGAGAAGGCTTGTAAACAAGATTGGAGGAACCTTTCATAAGATCCCTTGTCTGTAGTGTGAGCAAATAGGAGAGAGTATGATGTAGAGCCTGTAGGTGAGAGTCCCTTGTTGTTGCATGAAACTGATTAGATGCTGCACAGTGTAAGCTAGGTTCGTCTGGTCTTGTGTTGGTGAGGAAATTCCAATTTTCGCCCACCATGCTTTCTGCTAATAGCTTGCCATCTTCTAGAGAGTTCTTCACTTGCAGTAAAGTTTTAGATTTTGAGGAAGTGGCTGTAACAAAAGTACTTAAAAGAATCCAAACCATAGCTGCAGTAATTCTTTGGTGTATTTCTTTGGGACAAAACAACCCCATCTGGAACATAAGAAACCTCCATCCTATGAAATAATTCAACTTGCCAAGAATTTGATGCTGAAATCTCATTCAAATGTTGCTTGAGTTTTAGATATTATTGAACAATCATTTCCTGTTAAATAATCATCTTAATCACTGCCACCTAAAAGTAAAGGAGCTTTCTTTTGTTTGAGTGCAATAAAGATAATTCATTCCTTTGATTGTTTGAACCCATGCAGTAAGCAGTTTCTCTGTAGCTTTAGACAACACTGTCTTGAATGTTGTTTCACCAAAGGTGACTTGTGAAGCTGCAAGACTTTGTTATTGGATTAGGAACACCCTCTGGCATTTCATATATACCCTCTTCATGAGGTCTCCATGAAGGAAGCATTAATTTATGTCGCAGCTGAACAACCCATCCTTTCATAGCTTTCTACTGCAATAACACTTCTTAATTGTAGACAATTTTAACCATAGGGGAGAAGGTCATCATAATCCAAACCCTGAGTTTGTTGTGTAACCCTTAGCAACCAATCCGCCTTAAACCTTTCAATGGAACATCTGACTTGTGTTTAACTTGTAGACCAATTTACTGGCCAACCACCTTTTTCCAGGTGGTAAATCAGACCCTCAGTCCAAGTGCCATTAGCCTTAAGAGCTAGGACTGTTCTTTTTCATAGCATCACCATCTGTCATCCTTTATTGCTGGTTAAGATATAGGCTCACAATATCTGATACTAGTTAGTATATGCAAATTGTCTATAGAGGTAAAGCTCAAATTTGACTAGGTTACACCAAGTGTTTTGGTAGTAGTTTGATTAATACCTGTACGACAGATGTAATCTTTTTTAGATAAGAAAGGAGTAAATATTTCTTGTAGAGTTGTCTTTTGAGGTAAGATGACAGAAAGGTCATTTGAGGTGTTTGTGTGTTTGTGTCACTTTTGAGTGATAGAATTTTCTGAGAAGAGAATTAGAGGTGGAATTGATAGGAGAATCATTAGAATTTTGAAGAATAGGACCAGAGGGAATCTAAATCAGTTGATATCATTTGTTAAAATTGATGGGAAAGGATCAAAGAAGGGATCAATGAAAAGGTTTCTTGGTGTATCTGAGAAGAAAAAATTGGAAAGGTTTCAAGAGTAGAAGAATCTTGATTGGTTGTAATGGAAAGGAAAAATGCCTCTATGAAAATGAATCCTGTGACATAAGTTCTCTGTTCTCAAGACTTAGACTTTGTAATCCTTTTGATAAGAAGCAAATCCCAAGAAAACACAGGATCTGCCCCTTGATCAATTTTGACCTGTGTACCTTTGGAGTAAGAGACAAAGCAAAGACACCAAAAGTTCTAGTGTGAATCATTTTTAGGTGTAGTGTTGGAGAGTAATTCATAAGACTTTTAATGATGTAAACTGACAATGGCGATTCTATTATCAAATAAGTTCACAAAGAAGAGATACCCCGGTAAAGAATTGACAAATTTAGCTTGAAAAAACAAGCCTAGCTGTTTCTAAAGGTTTTTGCTTTCCTTCAAACCACACCATTTTGTTGTGGGGTGTCAGGACAGCTAGTTTGATGTGAGTCCTTTTCTATGCGACGGTTTGGGAGGGCAGCTGCGACGGTTTGGGAGGCTACGGCGGAGGTTGGGTGGTGCAAGTAAGGTGGTGGTGGCTCAGTGAAATTGATAGGGGTTTTTTTTGGGGAGAATGAATGGTTTTGAATGTTTGATGATGAAAGGAGTTTTGGGGTATTAAATTTTGTTGAAGTAATTAAGTTTAGGTTTAAGATGAAATTAGGAATATAAAGTATTTAAATTGTTATTGTTAAGAATATAGTAAGGTAAGTCTTTAATTTTAATATTAAAAATTTTCAAAAATGAAAAATAGAAGTGTTGCTATAATTATGTGACATCCTTTTTAGGAAAGTGTTTCTGAATTGTTTTTGGGGGGGGGTTGGGGGAAAACAGAAGGGAGTAGATTTTTTTTAATTTCATTAAGATAGATGAGTTGGGTATATAGTTGTCGTTTTATTTTTTTAAAAAAATAATTTTATTTATGATGTCATCAATGCCGCTTTTGAACGAGAAATTTTTTAAGAAAAGCGTTCAGTAAGTATTAACGACATGACACGTATTTTGTTGTTATTATTAAGATGTGGAATTTTTAATGAAATATTGGAATCACTTTCCAAATAAATAATTGGGCCGTCTTCCATCGAATCTTGACAGGGCAATAGGTTATTATGGGTCTCGGGATCATGTTATCCTTCATCATGGTCCCGGGCAAATGTTTATTTTCGCAAACTAGAATGTTTCATTTCCCGAAATAGAAATGTTCATTTTCGAAAATACAAGTGGTTCATTTCATTATGAACAATTACATTTGAATGGAACATTTTACATGTTGAGATGAACATTCTAGTTTCGAAAATGAATATTTGCTCGGGACCATGATAAAGAGAGGACCATGGTCCGGGACCAATAGTAGATTTCAATAGGTTATGCTTGGACATAAGGATCACTAAATTACATGAACCCCCCCCCTCCATAAAAGAACCACATGATTTATACACGAAAACAAAAAAATCCAGCTTCATGCTTCCCATTTCCACTTTCAAATAAATCTTCACTTAATATTTCTTCTCCTACGATTTGTTTTTTTTCCCAAAATTTCAGAAGAATTTTCTCTCTTCTAATTCCTAGCACTTTGAATATATTGATTCATTTACTTCAAATTTCTTGAAATTAGGTTTAAGATGAATCAACGTAGAGATGATGCAGAAATAATCCATCAATAAGTGAAAGATCATGCAAGGAATGAAATCGTGATGTTGAACAATCATGCAAGGCAGAAGATCCGATGTTGAAGATCATGCAATACGCAGATTGGATAATGTTGAAAAACAGAGTGAGTTTCAAATGTTAACTTATGTATTATGTTTTTGAATTATTTATTTTATTTGCATACTGAACGAATTTGTGATTATGATAAACTATTTTTTGTAGAGTCGTTATTTAAATTGTTATGAGTTTTCATGAGTAGTTTACGCAATTTTTTTAATTTCAAATTTCCAGTAGCTAATGTTCAAAACTTTAAAGTAAAAATATCAACGTCCTATATTCAATATTAATTTTATTTTATTTCAGTATGAATATTCAATTTTATAAAATCAAATCTATTAATATTTCGTGTGAAATATTCAACTTATACATTGTTCATTTGTAAAAGTTATTGTTTAAATATCACATTTCATTCATTCAATCTTCCCAGGATTTTGAATGCAATTCGCTCTTTTTTCAAATTTCAATTCAGTTTAACACTTGACATTTGTTTCTCTATTTTATTTGAACCTTTGTCTAAAGTATTGAAATAGCTAATTGATTTTGCGTGGTTGTGTTTCGTTTTGCGAGGCAGAGCAGTGTGTTTGCTGAATGCTTACTATTATAGTGAGAAGAGGCTTTAAATTGGTATAATGGTTTTCATATAAAGATTGGTTTTAGTGTTAGGGAAGGTAAACAAGGTCTCGGTGCAGATCGCAGTAGAATAGAGGGATTCTATGTTCCAAAGCAGATTTCAAGATAATGATAGAAAGGAAAGGAATAATGTAAATACAAAGAGCGATACTAGTGTGGTTGCAAGGCTTTCATTCAGTTTAGGATAAAAAAATGGTATTTGAATGTTTGCTAGACATGACGACGAGCTCAGCATCATTGAGTCTGAATTCCTCTACTATGGTACTTTGATAGGTCTCAAGGAATGTTCTGCCATGGCTGACCTGCATAGCACGATGGTTTTCCCAACAATCCCGACATCGTTTGCATACTAAGTAAGTTAGTGTTAAATATTTCAATTTCAATATTCAAACGTTTTGAATGATATTCATTATTTTTTTTGGTCATTGCTAGCATGCTTCTCAATATAATTTGTTAACATATTGGATGAAATATTGTGAAAAACAATACGTAACTTAAAAAAAACAGATAAAGAAAATGTCATCCAAAATATTAATAATATTGTTCAAGTGACAAGGTCAACATTAAAGTTGAACATTCAATTGTATAATTCTATGTCCAGTACTAAATATTCAGCTTTTATACACCAAAAATCAATGTTTTGCATTCAATATTCAACTCCGCTTAATCTTTACATCACTTTATTCTTCTACTTCTTGCATCATTCATAACTTTCTCCTTGTGTTGATTACATTACACGAATGTAATATCAATTCACTGCAGTAACGAACTCTGAGCTTGACAAGAACAACATCCTGTAAAATTACCCAAAAATAAATCAATAATATGTGTAATAAGTCAACATCCCGACATCATACTCATCTCAAATATCCATGTTATATGATCCCGTAGAAATATTCAACTTCATAATGTAAATATTCAACTTCAAAAATAAAAACATTCAACCAATTTTATAATAGGAAACAAAAAGCTGCTATGTATACTTTTCAGAACTTTTAAAATAATTCATGATGTTCTAACCTCCAATATACAACTCCTATCTTAAGCCTTTCTCCTTGCCTCTTAATTGATGCACAAAAATTTAAACATCATTATCGTACATTTCGAAATTCGTTGTTTCAGTTCAAAAAATCAAGTATCAAAAATTTGAACATCGTTATCAAAAATTTGAACATCATTATCAAAAATTAGAATATTAGACGAATAGGATTCCAATACGGGAACTCTGAATCTGAATTGCTTTCTTCCATATTAGACGTCATTACAAATTAGAGCATATCAATGAAGAAGAAGAAGAAGAAACGAAATTCGAACAAGTTTCAATATCAAATTTCAAGGTATCAACAAGTTGAAAGCAAGTAGGTATCAACAAGTTGAAAGCAACAGTAAAGCATAAATACACTACACTAAAATTTCACAATGCATCAAAAATTCGTTGGTATCAAAAATTTGAACAAAAACACAATCATGCAATCAACAATTTGAACACCATTATGAAAAATTTGAACTACAAAAAAAAACAGTAAAATAGAATTAAGATCTTTCTCTAAAATTTGAACAGTATAAATAAAAGTTGAACAACACTAAAATTTCACTTACTTGTTCTTTCTCTAAACTCTTCAAAACTCCAAACAAAATAGAATTAAGGTCTTCTTCTTCACAATTTCTACAAAATAGAACAAAATATGTTAGTAAAATCAATGAAACTAAAATAGAATTCTCTAATAAAACAATAAAATTAGAAATTATAGAAAATACCTCAAGTTTCTTCGTTTTTTTTCGCTCGGATTTTGAGTAATTGAAGTTAGAACCAAAAATTAAGAGAGAGAAAGTGAGGATTTAGGGATTTTTTGGGGAAAAAATCTGAAAATTTTGGAAATGCATGTACGAACTACGAAAGAAACAAATTGGTAGTTGAAGCAATTTCAAAATATGGAAGAAGAAGAAACAACAGGCTGGCAGGTTATTGGGCCTTTTGGTCAAGTATGCGGGGCGGGCTTGTGGTGGGGGTCCAAGGAAAAATTTGCGATAGACTTTGCGGACAACAATAGGTATTGCTTGGACCCTAGGACCACCTAAAATTACATGAACCCCCCTCCATAAACAACTTCATGATTTATACGAAGTAAAAAATAAAACTCAGCTTCATGCTTCCCATTTTCCACTCTTCAAATAATTCCTCAAACTTATATTCTCTCTCCTAAGATTCATTTTTTCCCAAAAATTTCATAAAGAATTTTCTCTCTCCTAATTCCTAGCATTTGAATACATGAATTCATACTTCAAATTTCTTGAAATTTAGGTTAAATTTAGATGAATCAACTAGAGATGAATGATGAACATAATRCAGCAATAAGTGAAGATCATGCAAGGAATGAAGATCGTGATSTTGAAGATCATGTAAGGAATGAAGATRGTGATGTTGAAGATCATGRAATAGAGATTAATATTGCTGAAAAACAGAGTGAGCTTCAATGTTCGACTTATGTATTATGTTTTTGAATATTTGTTATTTAATTTGATACTGAAGATTTATGATTACGATGAAACTATATTTTGTAGATTTGTTATTTAAATTGTATGAGTTTTTTTGAGTAGTTTACGCAATTCCTTTTTAATTTCAATTTCCAGTAGCTAATGTTCAGCTCTACAAGTAAGAATATTCAACGTCTTGTATTCAATATTCAATTTTAATTTTATTTACCAGTAATGAATATTCAATTTATAAATC
>SNQN01007141.1:14587-34780 GCA_008642245.1 Bassia scoparia
TGTATAAAAATAGTGGTATAAGATGAATTAAAAACATAATAATGGTACGAAATGGACTGGGCAAAACCTCAGTGGTATGACGTGGAATTTCCCTTTTCTTTACTCTTTTAGGTTTTAGATGTTTTTTCTTGGATTATTGGAGATGCAAGTAGAACTAATTGGATGTTGATCAAAGAATGGACGATTTAGTGCGTTTATGTTGGCTAAAAGCTTCAAAAGAAATTGCTACTCATGAAGCTCTTCTGCAACATGGTTGTGGAAATCATTTAGTTTGCAACAACCTAGTTGTGGCCACTTGGTTTTAAAGTATTTTGWAKTATGTGGTAGTCTACTCCACACCCTCGTGGCGGCCTAATATCACATGTCACCACTATAACAAATTGCATCTTGTGCCACGTTAAGAATCGTGGCACAAGTTGAAAATTCTCGTGGCTATGTCGTTTAGCCACGGGAATTCTAAAAACTATTTCTGTGGCACAAGTGGTCGTGGCTAAGATTTTTCCACGGGAAACCTAAGGGCGTGGCATAAGTTACTTTTTATGCCACATTTATGCCCATGGCTAACAAATCTCTTGCCACAACTTCTATTGTGGCTAATTAACTATATTTGCTACCAATATTATCATGGCTAAAATTATAGTTTACTACAAAAACTCTCGTGGCTAACATATAAATTTTCCATGAATGCTCACGTGGCTTACAAACCACTTACCACAAGTGTTATTGTGGCTAATTAATTTCTTTTGCTACAAATATGACTGTGGCTACAATATATTTAAGCTACGAGTGCCCCCATGGCTAACTAACCTCTAGCCACACGTGTTATTGTGGCTATAATTACTTTTGCTACAAATATTTATGTGGCTATATTTTTTAATTATCAACACTTAAATTGTCATAACGTTAATATCTCGACACTTAAATGTATCAAGACATTATTGAAGGGAGATTACAAACTTTTCCCGCTTCTTGTGGTTGGACAATTTTAAGAGTTGAAAATATACTTGGCAAGACACTTATAAATATCGAAAACACAATTAATTAGTGAATTTGGATGGAATTTTGCATACTTCAAAATGTCGAAATCTTAAGATACACAACAAGCATATAAATATACAGTCAACCACAATATACACAATACAACCATAACTATCATATATATATATATATATATATATATAATATATATACTATATATAAATATTATATATATTATACTAAATATATATATATATATTACTATATATATATATATATATATACTATATATTTATATATAGGAATAGGATCATGTGAAACATATCTGGTGAAAACTAAAACTTTAATCTTGACCGTATTGGAGATGCGCGATCAGATAATCTATGTATATATTGTATTCAATCTGGGTACATTGAAGTTTGTAAAGGGTACCTGTTACTGTTCATCAACAGAGCTGTAAAGTCTCGTGTACCCTTACTGCTTGTATGTACCCCTTAAAATGAAAAGATCAACTATTTGGTTTCACGGTTTTCATAGAAACATTGTGGTTTTCACTGGATAAACAGTAACAAGACTTCAGTTACTATTGGAACAGTACACGCGCCCTTTAAACCTTCAATGTACCCCAGATGAATACAAGTATATACATAGATTAAATCCATGACGGTCCTCTCCGAAAATCTTACGGTCAGATTTAAAAGTTTAGTTCACCTAAGTTGTGTGTTTCACATGATCCTATCATAGATAAATAATAGATAGTTTTTACCTAAGTGTTGTTTTCACATGACCTATATTATATATTATTAATATATATATACATATATATATAAAAATAAATATATATATAATTATATTATATATATATATAATATATAATAATATATATATAATAATGTTCTAACTATAATACAATATAAAAATAATAATATAAGACACACACATACATATATACAATAAAAGAGACCAAAGGATACAAATAATAGAAGATTAATACAACCATAATTGTTTAAAGTTTATAAGTTACAAGATTCAAAAGTCGATTTGGTAAATCACAACAGCAAAGTATCATAGTTTTTATGTCAGGCATATAATTTTGGCCCCCGTCTTCACAAATTCTTGGTTCGCCCCAGACTATCTATACATAGAATGAAGAGTCTATTCAAATCAATACTGAACTTCAAAATAATACTCCAAATATTGAAATTCTTAAATATTGAAAAACTGTCAAAAGTAACCTAAGTACATACTACATTACAAAATACTAAGGTATATAACATTAAAAGTAGTTACAATGAGGTGAATGTTGCGAGGAGGGGCAGAGGATAGATCCTAGTCAACGGGCATTTGGCCTTGAATCCGATACAACAATGATCTGTAGCAACAACGGGAATAAGCAGCAACTCCAGTAGTTCCAACAGCCTGAGCAACCTGCTTTGGTTGTGGGCCACTACAGGTGCACAGGCACAACAAAACAGGCCAACATTGAGGAAACAACATCAGTATGAACATCAGATAATTTATTCAACATTATACTGCAATTATATGCTTTCTGTATAGATATAATAAAAATTAAATGAGAAATAAATATAGATATGTATATACAAAGAAAATTATGTATGTGCTCTCCTAGTGTGTGAGGACAAGTGTGATGGTTATGAAACATAAACTTCAATACACTGAAAAGAATGGCACAAGGTTAACACAATTCATAAGAGCATATTTTTCCCTTTATATTCTATTGCAAATATTTAAAGAGCAGATAATAAAAACATTGAAAAAATAAGCTGAATTTTACCGGTATACACACCATGCACACTTGGTTGTGGCCCCTTCTTTGATGTACGACCAAAAACTCTTGATATCCTTGCTTAAATTGGTTTAGATAGAACTTTTTAATCTCTTTCTTCTCCCTTTTTTTAATATCAATATTTGAGAAAGAATTTTGGTTTTTGGGCACATAATTCTCAACTTTGTTCCTTGATAATTGATATCGCAAATTTCATCAATTCAATTTAAGATTATTTCTCATTAAAAAATTCTCTTTAATTTATTGTTGTTAATCAAGCTATCTTTCAATATTTGTTTTGTTTATTCAATAATTATGTGTGAGTAGTTTCTTAATTAGGTTAGGTCAAGGGTTAGGTCAAGCCCTAACCATGATTGATTCTGAGCCAAATTTGTAAAATTCTCAATCTAATTGTTGATTGTTCTTGCGTAATTGATTATGCTTATGCCAATACTAGATTAGGGATAATAGTATTGTTATGAATTCATTTTTTTTATCACAATCGGAGTTGGGTATATTGAAGATTTTTTTTCAAATAAGAACATGAAATTCTCCACAAGAGTAGGTAGAATGAATTCTTAGAAAAATAGGTTTGCGATTAATGTCTTTGATTTGCATGATCAACGGGAGTAGGTTAATTGCAAGTTAAAGAAGTCTTAGATACTCGAGAGATGTTTAAGATACTAATTAGAGTACCTTTCTCTGAACAATTAATCGATTAAATTGGGATGTGAATTGCTTTGTGTCAATTATGCTAGTGATGCTAAACTGTAAGTTCCTTTAATCCTTGAATATTATTTTCATTTGCGTGATTAGTGTTAGCATAGTTAATTGATCTCAAAACACTGAATTGTACTTGCTTAGTTTTAGTTAAAATCGAAATTAACCACTTTGAGCCACTTAGCTGTTGGGATTTGTCCCTTACATGCCCAACTACGTACATATTAGGAGATAATTAAGTTATTATTTGTTAGGTGTGCGACGCGCCTCTCATTCATCAATGCACGTACATGTTTTGGCCTACATTTACTACATGTTTTACAATGATATGGTGAGTTTTAGAATGAATATACTCCCTCCGTTCCACTAAATTCATGCCATAATGAATAGTTAACAATGAGTCTTTAAATTATTGTCAATATGTAAAATGGAATACAGTCAAGTCGTGGTCCTTGTTAGAATCGTATTAACAAGTAGTTTATTAAAATTTATTTTTTATATTTTTACTCATGTATACTTAAGGATATTTCATTTGTAAATTRTGCATTGACAAACGTGTAAAGTAAAAGTGGCAGGAATTTAGTGGAACAGAKGGAGTAGTTGATTGTTCGCTTGTGCGGTAATGATATTTGTTTTGGCTTAGTGCACACTAATGTTACTGTAAATGGGATTCACTCTAATTAGCTTGCTTCGTAAAAATCAAAATCATTTGATATGTCGTGCCACTTACAATGGTTAATATTTTGTAGTTGTAGGAAAACACAAATACTAAATTCTGAATGTGCAACATTTATAAGCTAAAAGGAGATTTGGACTTAAGTCAAATGGCACAATGCATTTGTCACAACACAATAAGTACAATAGATTCTTCTAAGATGCATACATTCGAAGACCTTACACCAGAAACATCTTGAAAATAAACAAACATGGTTATGACTTATGACTCTTCCCATACACCATCCTCATCTGACGGAAGAAGATTAGATGGGGACATTTAAACATCTCAAATCGTGCCGTGTTAGGAAAGACCAACTTAAAATCGCACCAGTTCATATGCAAATTAAGCATATATCTAAAGCGTACTACCTTAATATAAGCGAAAAAATATTTTCGAGGGTCTAGTTTCCAAAGTCTACCTCCTTTAATGTAGAGTTTTTCCAATTGATTCTAATTTTTGTTGCTCAATAAGCTTAACAGGCACAGTGTCGTGCTCTCTAGTGCAGCCTTAAGCCCCAGCTTTTTAAAGGCGGCTGGGAATCGCTGTTGATGATTACCATCACTCGTAAATTCAAGCTCAATATTAGAGAATTTAGAGGTGCTAGCGGGGCTGGGGAGCACCCAGGTGATTTTTTGCTTGGTGAGCTTTTGTATATCACATAATGTCTTACCATCAACACTCATTAGAATATTCATCATTTTAGTGTGCATGGTCAACTTCTTGAGGTTCTTCAGCGTGGATAATTGATTGAACGGACAAGATGAACTTTTATGCTTTCTTAATGGATTTTGTCTATTAGAATCCACACTATTGACGACAAACCCTTTCAGAACCCGTAGTTCAGACAGTGCAATAATCCCTTTAAAGATGTTAACTTAGCTCATAACACTCGGTAAATCTAAGTGAATGAGCTGCTATAATGACACGATCCCTATGGGCAAGATTTTTAAGTCTTGACATGCTTCGAGATCCAACACCTTGAGCTTCCACAAGGTCGTAAACTGAATTGACAGCTCTTGTAGTCTTGAAAACTCAGAAACCGTACATTTTCAAGCTCTTCAGAGGAATTCAGGTCTTTTAATAATCATGTCTTCCATTACGACATGTCCATGCCTTGTGCCAGCTACCAAGATGAACCACCTAGCAATAGTCATTTAACAGCCAGTCAAATATCTTAGCATTCAAGGTATACGCGCTTGTGTTGATGGCTGTTAATATAACATCTGGTGCTGGTACACCTGTCAAACTAGCATGATAATCGTGCTACCAGTATATGCAACTAATTAGTGGTACTTTGTGTGTCGTGTACGGTAGCATGGTGTACACTTTACTCTTCATGGCCATTGGAGAACTCCTAGGACACAAACTTCTCTAGAAGTTGTTCACCATTAAGGCATCCTTTATTAGGCCCAATCCACATCCACAGTGAATCAACTCTCTCTTCTTCAATTTGACAGAGTTTAAAAAGTAGAGATGAAAGAGTTGCAAAATAGTAAACAATGCTTCTCATTCAGTGTGTAAAGCTTTCAGATGTAGCATTGAAATCAGGCATATTCTGCTTTATTATGATACATTGATCCCAAAATGAACTATCCATTGACGACACATAAGTAGTCGACAACAACCATAGTAGAAGAAGCCGAGATCATGCAGCGAAAGATCCCTAATCTGGACTTGACATTAGTTCTACGCAGCCCAAGTCTAGCAATGTTTACCGCAGGGATAGGATGCGGACTACTGATGTGAAACTTTGACATCAAATCCCATATTATGAATATGATCACGGGCAATCAGTTCTATGGTCTTGATAATGAAGAACCCGTTGATCATCTTCAGAAATTCTTTCAAGATGTCTCTTCAAAGATTATTGGCATGACTGACGAAGAGCTCTACTGTTACCTCTTCCGTTTTGCAGGCAAGGCTCAACGTGTATTAATTTTCTTCCTAAACCACACCACTTGGGAGCAATTGTCTGATGCATTTAAGTGAAGTATTTTCCCGGTTACAAAACTCGTGACTACAGAGTCAAGCTTTATAGTTTTTCACAAGATGCGGGAGAGACTTTTCATGATGCTTGGAGAGATTTAAAGACTACCAAATATATGTTGCCCTCATCACGGTATTGAGAAGGAATTTTTGATGTAATCTTTCGATAATGGTTTTGATAATGAGACTAAGAGGATGCTAGATGGTGCAGCTAGCGGCTCTTTTCATGATCAAACTAATTTCTGAAGCTATTTCGCTGTTAGATACTCTTACTGAAAAATCAATGGAAAGCTCATCTAGACGCGCAGCTCAAGCACCAAGGAAAGGGAAACATGAAGTTGAACTATTCCCTTCATCATCACAAATTTCATTCTTTGAATGAGAAAATTGATGGGATGCGTCATGGTGTCAAAGCATCTATGCCCGTCAATGCTATGGCTACTTCTAGCCAAGGATGGAGTTGCTTGTGATATTTGTGGTGCACAAGGTCATCTTTTATGGAAGTGTTCGCTAATCTCAATGGAGCTGTGGGGGTGCAAGAGCAAGTCAATGCTTTTTAAGCTCGGCCTCCTTTCAACAACAATAGCTACTATCCCGATATTCGGAATCATCCTAACTTGTGTATTGCAACAACAATGTGTTCAATCCTCAACAACTACACTTTCCACCGCAAGCACCACAACAACAATATGGGCAACATAAGCAATATCAGCCTAAATCAGGGACCACCTGGGTTCCAAAGCCCTCTTCAAGGTCATCATCAGCAACAATTTCAGAACCAGCAACCCCAATTGAAATGGGGAGTTGAAAACCATGATGACTCAAATGGCCAAGCAAATTGAGCAGCTCAAGTACTCACAATTAAATGCTTGAAACTCAAGTTTCTCAATAGTCGCTTTCCAATTCTACTTAGCAAGTGGGTGCATTACCAGGCCAACCTACTCAACACATGGCAAGGAGACCGTGAATGCAATCAAACAAGGAGTGCGTTGAGTTATGATGGGCCACCTTTGCCTAATGATGGAAAGTTAATTTCAAAGATGTGGGCATTTCTGAATTGGTTGTTAATGACACACCTTCTAAGGGCAGTGCAAGAGAGGAGAAAGAGGAAAGAAGAGGAATTGCAAGTGCCTCCTATCACACCTTTTCCCAACCGTCAAGTGAGAGAAAACTTGACAAGCAGTTCAGTAAGTTCTTGGATGTGGTTAGAATTTGCAGGTTAACAGTTCCTTCACTGAATTAATCACTCAAGTACCTGCTTATTCTAAATTCATGAAAGACATATTCACTAGGAAAAGAGATTTTAGTGAGGTGGAAATAGTTGCTTTTATTGAAAGAATGTAGTGCTTTTACTACAAAACAAATCCCCTATTAAATTGAAAGATCCTGGTAGTTTCTCCATCCCTTGTTCCACTGGAAATTTGTTTATTGATAAAGCTTTATGTGATTTAGGGGCTAGCGTAAGTGTAATACCTTTTTCTGTCTGCTATAACTGAACATGGCGATTTAAAAGATACTATATTACCATACAAATGGCGACCATTCTGTTAAAATACCCTTTGGGTGTTTTAGAGGATTTTTCCTGTTAGGGTAGGTAAGTTTTATATCCCTATTGATTTTATTCTTTCTTTATATGGAGGAAGACAAGCAAATACCTATATTTAGGTAGGCCTTTTCTCCATACTACATGAGCTGTGATTGATGTGAAAATGGTAGACTTACACATTTTGTGGTTGATGATAATGTGACTTTCAATTTGAATACTACTTTGAAAAGGCCCATGCTTGAGGAAAAATGTTATGCTATTGATGTAGATGATGTGATTTGTAATGATAACTTTCCCCAAACTCTTATGAAAGACCCTTTAGWGGTCGTTCTTTGAGTTGAATCTTCTGTGGGTGATGCTATCATTTGGCAGGATGAAATTAATGCTATTGAGCAAGGTCTTTACAAAGAAGAGCTTAAYCATAGCGAGAGTAAGATAGTGTAGAGGTTAGTTMGGCCTACATGCAATGTTGAGGTAAAGAAACCTAAACTAAAACATGTCCCTTCCCATCTCAAGTATGTTTTTCTTGATGAGCAAGAGCTCCATTGTGTTATTATTAGCACTACACTCAATGATGCCCAACTTTCCCAACTTTTGGATGTTTTGAAAACTCATAAAAAGGTCATTGGGTATAGTGTTGATGATTTGAAGGGTATTAGTCCTGACTTTTGCATGCATARGATTCATTTGGAAGAGGATCATAAGCCTTGTATTCAACCACAAAGGCGTTTAAATTCTAACATGCAAGAAGTCGTGAAAGGTGAGGTTTTGAAATTACTTGATGTAGGCATTATCTTTCCTATTGCTRTATCTAAGTGGGTAAGTCCTGTGCAAGTGGTTCCTAAGAAACGTGGGATGACTATTGTGAACAATGATAAAAATGAATTAATTCCCACTAGAACTGTTACTAGGTGGCGCATGTGCATTGATTATAGGAGATTGAATTTAGCCACTAAAAAGGATCATTTTCCCCTACCATTCATTGATCAAATGCTTGAAAGGTTATCTTGTCACAAATATTTTTGCTATTTGGATGGTTATTCTAGTTTTTTTTTTCTGAATTCCCATTCATCCTGATGATCAAGAAAAGACAACATTCACATGTTCTTATGGCACTTTTGCATATCGTAGAATGCCATTTGGTTTGTGTCATGCACCAGCTACCTTTCAGCATTGCATGGTGAGTATTTTTTTTATTTCATAGAGTCTATCATGGAAGTCTTTATGGATGACTTTAGTGTCAATGATGGTTCTTTTGAGTCTTGTTTGGATAATCTCACTAAAGTTTTAAAAAGATGCGAAGAATGTAATTTGGTCTTGAATTGAGAAATGTGTCACTTTATGGTGACTGAGGGTGTGGTTCTTGGCCACATTGTTTCTGATAAGGGCATACAGATAAATCGAGACAAGGTGCAGGTGATTGCGTAATTACCCTCACCAGTTAACGTGAAGGGGGTAAGGAGTTTTCTTGGACATGCGGGGTTTTACCATCGCTTTATTCAATATTTTTCTAAAATTACTAAACCACTAACCCAAATCCTTCTTAAAGATGCACCTTTAAATTTTACTAATGAGTGTGTTGAGTCTTTTAATAGGATTAAGCAAGCTCTCATAACCGCACCCATCACTCGTCCTCTCGATTGGGCGCTCCCTTTTGAGATTATGTGCGATGCAAGCGATTATACGGTTGGAGCTGTGCTCGGTCAAAGAGACAACAAGGTCTTGCATGCTATTTACTATGCTAGGAAGACCTTAGATGAGGCTCAGGTCAATTATTCCACCACAGAGAAGGAACTTTTAGCTGTTATTTTTGCCTTGAAAAAATTTAGATCATATCTTCTAAATTCCAAGGTTATTGTTTATACTGGCCATGTAGCTTTAGAGTACCTTCTTGCTAAGAAGGAGGTCAAACCAAGGCTTATTCGGTGGATTCTCTTGCTTCAAGAGTTTGATAAAGAAATTCGTCATAAGAAAGGAGTAGAGAATGTAGTTGTAGACCACTTGTCTAGAATCAGGTATGATGATGATGGACTTTATTGCAAGTGCATTCCTGAGTGGGAGGTTCATGAGATCCTCCAACGTTGTCACAGTTCACCATATGGGGGACATCATGGGCCTGATAAAACCGCTTGCAAATTGAATGAGTCCGGTTTCTTTTGGCCTACGTTGTTTAACGATGCTCAACCATTCGTTATGTCACGTGATGCTTGCCAGCGGACCGACAATATTTCGAGGCGGCATGACATGACCCAAACTGGTATTCTTGAAGTTGAAATCTTTGATGTTTGGGGTGTCGATTATATGGGTCCTTTCCCATCTCCTAATGGGAATTGTTATATCTTGTTCGCCTTCGATTATGTATCAAAGTGGGTGGAAGCCATTGCATCACCCACCAATGATTCTAAGGTGTTCATTAAGCTTCTTAGTAAGATCATATTTCCGCGATTTGGGGTTCCAAGAGCTCTCATTAGTGATGGTGGTTCACACTTTCATGAACGGAAGTTGGATTCTCTTCTCAAAAGTATGGAGTTTATCATCGTACTGGACTTGCATATCATTCTCAAACAAGTGGTCAAGTTGAGGTTTCTAACCGCGAGATCAAATTTATATTGGAAAAGGTGGTTGCAAAGTCTAGGAAAGATTGGAGTATGAAGCTTGATGACACACTTTGGGCTTACAGAACATCTTTCAAAACACCCATTAACACTTCACCATATCGGCTTGTGTACAGGAAATCTTGTCCTCTTCCTGTTGAGTTAGAGTACAAAGCTCATTGGGCCATTCGTGAGCTAAAATTGAATCACAAGCTTGCTTGAGAAAAGAGACTACTTCAACTCAACAAGTTGGATGATTTTCGATTGTCCGCTTATGATAGTGCTCGGATTTACAAAGAGAAAGCTAACAAATGGCATGACAAGAGAATCCTTCCAAGAGAGTTAGCGGAGGGTGACAAGGTGTTATTGTTCAATTCTTGACTTAAGCTCTTCCCCGGAAAGCTTAAGTCTAGATGGTCTGGCCCTTTCTTGGTTACTAAGGTGAATAAGTTTGGTTCTATAGAGTTGAGAAATGAGAAAGGCGATGTTTTCAAGGTTAATGGACAATGTTTAAAGTTATATCATGAAGGTAATTCTCTTGGACTGGTGGAAGTTGTTCACCTTCATCCTTCTTCTTCCTCTTAAGTTACTAGAGCGAGAGGGTCGTGTAAGACCTTAAAAACCAGCACTTGTCGGTAGTAGCCCGATTGTAATTAGTTCTCCCTTATTTTTTTTATTTTCACTTGGTTTTTTATTGTAGTTATTCTTTTCTTTCATACTGTGTATACACTTGGTTTTTGTATGAGTGTGAGTGAAGGAGTGGTGCTTATGTCGTTTGAGCTTGGTGTTTTTCAGGCAAATTTGAGCAAAGGGCGTTTTGGCATGAGTGCAGTACCCACCTGGGTTTATCAAAACCTGCCCGGGTACGCATAGAAAGAAAAAAGACAAAAGGCAAATCGATGCAGTACCCAGCTGTAGGACGTGGGCCGCGCCCTCAGCGTATAGCGGGCGCGCGGCTTGGTACTACATCGAGGTGCTTGTGCGTGGGCTTGAGCCACGGATCCCGCACGAGAGTGCGTTGGGGTAGTGTTGTCGAATGAGGGGAGTCGCCACCGTGCCTAGAAAGGTTATTCACGGACGCCCGAAACGTTGGTGCCAAATCAATGGCCCCACGTCCAATCAAGTAACCAGTCGTGGGTTCGGGGACATGGTACGAATCAGATCTGTAACCCAATTCGCCCGCATGTAGCGGCCTCTATTCGGTCTCATTGTAATTCCATTAATCATGATTATTGAATGCACATAACTTACGTTTTTTAGCACCTTAGAAGCGAACTAACCCTAGAAATTACTATGAAAGTGTGTTACTATTATGCACAAGCGACTACCTAACCTAGAAATTGTGACCACTTTGTGATTAATCATGTTAAAACGGTGCCTAAAACAGGTTGTCCATAGTTAATCTGATTTAAAGTGATTCACATAATTCCGGTCTTTGTTTAGCAAAACATATACAAAATTATACAATAACAATGACAATATGACAATATGCAATAAGATGAAGTGCATAAACTTCAAAGTATATGCAAACTCATCTTACCCTAAATCTGCAAAGAAAACACAAGTTAGTTCGTAAAACGCAATGAAACGAATCCTTTGCCTTGAATCGCTACACGAAAACAAAGAAAATAATGGTTAGTCCTTGATAAAACGCAAGCGCAATGGATCTTTCGCCTTCAATTGCTATACAAGAAATAAGAATTGTTAGTATTGACAATGAATAATAATAATGAAATGAAAAACAAAAACCAATGAAAACCTTGCAAACATTGTGAAAAACCCTACATATTTACATGAAACAAGTTAAAAGTGAGTTTCTACATTGCTTTAATTATATTAAAAACTCATAACAATGGTTAGTCAATATTAAAAGAAAATGAGAGAGATTATTGGTGAGTAATCTCAGAATTCAACCTTTGTTATCGCTTGTTGATTCGACAAAGAATCGATGCTTTGAACTAAAACGAAAGTATAATGTGTTTTTGAGTGTTTTCGAGAGAGAGAGAGTATGCAGTATATGAGATCGAGTGAAAGTGTGAAAGCGTGCCTCGGACTGAGCAAGGCAAGAGTGTATTTATAGGCAAGAGGCAAAATTTCGAGCAAATAAACCCTGCGTATATACGCTGTATATGAGCGTATATACGCTGCTTCCTGCGTATATACGCTCGTATACAGCGTATATACGCTGCTTGCTTTCCATAATTTTTTGGAAAATTCGTATGTGCATATTGAGCGTATATACGCTCCTGTTGAGCGTATATACGCTCCTGATGAGCGTATATACGCTCAACAGTTGCGTATATACGCTCAATATTTTCGTATATATTTTCCAAAAACTCGAAATATTTTGATTTCCTCCGATTTTATTCGTGATTTCCCTTGATTCAACGTACCTAGACACCCTTGCTCTCCAAGCAAGGAGTTCTAGAATGTTCTAGAAGGTTCCACGTATTTCCGGAGTATTCTAATTATTCATGTATTTTCTGCGTATTCTGCGTATTTAAACATTGCAAAATTCATAGAAAATCATAGAAAAATCAGAAAAATAATTTAAAAATACTGGCGGATTCAGAAAAATATGACGGACATGATGAACATCAAAAAGCATGAGAATCGCCTTTGAAAACCTTTTGAAAACCTTTGAAAACCTTTGAAAAAACCGAAAGAAAATATTTTTGCCTTGCCTTTGACCTTTGCTCAATATTTCCGAGTACGACCTCGCGTATTTCCAACTTTTGTGAATTCGAAGCATCTTTTCTGATTCGAAACAAACGCGAGACGCGGTATGTTTCATCACGGATTACTCATTTGGGGAGACACATTTTCAGGTGTCTACAGAAGCCCCCACTTTGACTGAGTCTGAAGAGACGATAGTCTCGTAAGACGAAAGTCAAAGTATTCGATTCGGGACGGAGAGCAACTCAAGACGTTCTGCGACCCTGAGTTACTCTGTACGCCGGTACCTGCAAAACAAATGTTAGTTTTACCTGTTACCGCGCCCCATGCGGTGTTGTGCCCTCGGAAGCGCCTGGATCCTCTGGGTGGTTTTCTCCCTACGGCTGACCTTGGCTTTTCGGGAGAGTTGCGATGTGTGTGTGGCGGAATTTCTGGTGCGGGAGAAAATTCCAAAACCCGAAGATGGTTGTGCTGGATTTCTGTAGCGGGAGAAATCGTAGACCCGAAAGATGTATTTGCTTGAGATTTCTGTAGCGGGAGAAACCGTAGACCCGAAAGATGTATTTGCTTGAGATTTCTGTAGCGGGAGAAACCGTAGACCCGAAAGATGTATTTGCTTGAGATTTCTGTAGCGGGAGAAACCGTAGACCCGAAAGATGTATTTGTGGAACTTCTGGCGCGGGAGAAGATTCCAAAACCCGAGAGAGAGTGTGTATGCTTTGGAGGTTGCTTTGAAATGTCGACGTTTGAATGCCTTGAAGAATTCTTGGATTATACTCAATTAAGGGTATTTTGGTAATTTTGCTGCTTGGAGGGTAATGTTGTAATTTTGCAAGGTTTTTGAAAGTGTGCCTGATATTCCCGGGAGTTTGAACGACCGTTGGATGATCGAAATAATGCGCGACAAGCCAAGAAGAGAAAATGGGAAGGCACGTTGAGCGTATATACGCTCAAGACCTGCGTATATACGCTCAGTATCTGCGTATATACGCAGATTTTAAGCGTATATACGCTGCTTTTGGGAGGTTTTTATTCCAGTTTGCTCGTGTGCTTTGTTCATTTCTCCATTTTGTTTCTAATTTTCGAGCCTTTGCTTGCCTTTTCTCCCCAAAACCTTGCTCGAATTCTTGCTTAATTTCAATCCAAGAGAAGTTAGAAGCTATTCCTTTGAAGATTCACTTTCAAATTCAGGTATAATCCCCTTCAATTCTGAATTTTTGTCTCTTTCCTTCGAATTTTAAGGGTTTGATGTTCATGATTCATTTTGCTTGAATTTGCTCATGTTGGTGCTTGCAATTGTTTGGCATTGTGTATGCTTGTGCTTGTGCTTGTTTTGCTTTGAATTTTGAGATGAAACCTTGATGGATATGTTGCTTGAATATACACCCCTCATTTTGGCCGAATTTCTTCCCCATTTTTGGCCAAGCTTTTGTTTGAAATGTGCTTGCAATTTGGCCTAGGTTTGCTTGGGATCTCTTAGAATGTGAATTCTTCTTTTGTGGTTGAACCTTTGATGATTTTGGCTTGAATGTTGATGAACTACTTTGAAACATGTCTTGTATGCTTGAGTAAACACCAAAAGCTCATAACTTGATGATTGCTTGCTATTTCAAGGCATTTCAAGACTTGAAAACACTTGATGATGAGCTTTGAACTTCTTTAATCGATTTTCAAAGCTTGTTCTAACCGTTAGCTATATTATTCAAAACTTGATATGAAGCCAATTTAGTGACCACAAAAGCTCATTTCATGCTTTCACCATGCTTCTATTCAAAAATTGTGTTTAAGAATCGAAAGCATAATGTCGTAGCCCCCGAATTTCTTAGGAATGATATTTGTAACTTGCTTTTCATCACATGATGACTTTAAAACATTATTTCAAAGTCATTCAAGTAATGTATATCCTTAGAATTGGAATTGCTTTGCCTATTCACTACATGATAACTTCGAAACTTTATTCCAAAGCTATGCACGTAATGTATGTCCTTGAAGTGAGATTGCTTTGCTTATTCATATGTGTGTTGGTTTTCACTACACAACGACCTTAAAACTCTATTTCAAAGTCATTTGTGTAATGTATGCTTGTGGTCATCAACCTTGCAGGGCTATTTAGTTTTGTCCATGTATAGCCGTTATGCTGCCGATTTATTTCCTAATTATTTGTATCCTCTTTGTCAGCATGGCGGAACCTATGGAGGAGATTCCCGAGGAGGTGGGAGACGTTTCTACCCGTTCTAGTCGGAAGAATACCTGGAAATGCCCATCCTGGTCCCCAGATCAGTTATGGTGCTATAGGGAAAACCATATATCGTCTCGTCCTCTTTCAGGGATTGTAAGCATCATGCCTTTCTCTTCTTTCTTTTCTGATGGATATGGTCATTTATTGAATTTGTTTTGCTTTGCAGGAGAACTACGAGCTGCGAGGATACGGTCATTCTCACGGGGTGGCCAGCTTCTTCTGCTCAGACACACTCGACGACCCAGAGTTCATGGGACTTATGGAGCATACTGGGTTTCATCACTTTGTAGAAACCATCAAATCGATGACTGACTACCGGGCTCCTCATCCTTTCACTCTTGCATTGTTGGAGTGGTTCTGGGACACGACCAACACTTTCCACTTCCCATGGGGTGAAATGACTATCACGCCCTTTGACTTCGCTATGCTCACAGGCCTGTCTTTCACCGAGCAACCTGTGGTGATTGATTCTTCTCTGAACACTAGTTCAGCAGAGCTGCCTCAGCTGCTTGGCCCTATTTGTGCTTCCTTTCCGAAGAAGGAGAAGCACGTAAAGCCTGGGGTTCTCTTAGAGGGGTTGTGGATGGATGACGTTACTGAGGTCCAGCGGGCTCGCATTATCCTGCTGTTGATGATCAACAGCTTCTTGGTACCAGATGCCGGGGCTGAGGCCCGTTGCCAGTTGCGCTACCTTGCTTCGCTGAGGGATTTGGACCAAGTTCAGCATTATGACTGGGCTGGTTTGGGTTATGCTCAGCTGCTTATGAGCATGAGGAAAGCTTGCCGGCAGTTAGATTCTCGGGTGAAGGTGGCGATTAGAGGCCCATGGCGAGTGATCGAGGTACTAATTTGCCCTTCTTCCTTTGTCTTTCTCACTTAACATATTGACTTACTTGTGATGTTTTTGCAGCTCTGGGCTTATTCTTACCTTCGCCCTCTAGCCCCCAGCGCTCCTGGGCCTCCGCAGTACCCTGCTGCTATGTGTTGGGCGCGGCGTCAGACCTTGAGACCCCAAGATGCTCTGATTGACACTCGTAAGAAGATCAAGCGTATGAAGGCTCACGAGGTAGATGCTTGCCCCTGGTTTCTTCTCTTTTTCACTTTTAATATTGTGTGACATTTCCCATGCTCTTTAAACATAGGTGCACTTTCGTCCTTTTGCCGGAGTTGATCATTCAGTTGCTGCCTTAGCACTTTTCATGACCGGGACTCGTCGGGTGTTCGAGACGCCTACTGACGCAGTGTTCTACCTGGGCGAACGTGTAGTGAGGCAGTATGCTCGAGATCTTCCTGTGGTCCCTGCAGATCCTCCGGCAATGATGATGCACTCAAACCTGCTGCGGGCACTTGGAAACTCTTTCGAGGCTGTTGATCATACTTCTCTTCTTATTGAGGGTGTGGCTTATAGTGAGGTGTTGATCCCTCGCCTGGCTCCTGCTGTCAAGTTCATTCCTCGTCCAGGGTATTTGCACTTTCCTTGTGTTCTGAACTTGTTTGTTTGCGAATGCCATTTTTAATCAGCTTTTCTTGTTTTTGTAGCTTGACTTGACGAGTGGAGCTTCGACGAGTGGAGTTGTTCCTTTCGCTGATCTTACCATCAGTTATGAGGGGCGATTTGGTCCAGTACAGGAGACCTTGCCCGAGGCGCCTGAGGCAGAGCTGCATGCTACCCGTTCTTTGCCACCTGACTTCGAAGGAGTGAGTATTATGTTTGTTTGTTCTATGATTTCATTTCCGCTTGTGAGCTAACACTTGTGATTCCTTCAGTTTGACCGAGCAGGATCAGAGCGACTGCTGAGGGTGATTGATTCTCTAAAATGGAACTTGAAGATCCGACAAGCTCATTGGGTATGTTATCCTTCACCCTGCATTTCTTTGTTTCATGTTCCAATTGCTTAGCTCGTTTGAAATGCTTATTCCTGCTTTTGTACCTCAGAGTCAACAAAGTCAGCAGTCTGCGCCTCAGCCCTCTTTCATGCCTCAGTTCTCGACTCAGTTTGCCTTTCAGGCAGGATCACAGTTCGTGCCTCAACCTTCTCCACATTCAGGCCCCCAGCCATC
The DNA here is from genome assembly GCA_008642245.1 of Bassia scoparia. Lineage (NCBI taxonomy): Eukaryota > Viridiplantae > Streptophyta > Magnoliopsida > Caryophyllales > Amaranthaceae > Bassia > Bassia scoparia. Next base: position 31,892 of record SNQN01007141.1, read on the forward strand.
CAGCGCTTCTACGATGCCTTCCTCGAGTGCGGCGACACCCGTCATCATGTCTCCAGAATTATTGGCCCAGTGGTATCGCTTCATGAACTCAGGAGATGGGACTGGAGGTGCACCTCAGTAAATTAGGAACACTTAGCCTTGTGACACTACGGGTTGTATGATATGCAACTATGTATGAATGAATGCACGCATGTGTTTGTATACTTGAGACTTATGTGTATATGCATGTATGTGTTTGTATGTATGTATGTGTTTATGCATGTATGCATGTTTGTGTTTATGCAAACGACTCATGGGAGGCACCGACTTCCTCCCAAAAAACAAACAAAACAAACGACAATCTACGAGTCATTCGAGTCGTGGTGAAAGCATCATGTATTAGCCGAATACGACAATTCATCCCCCTGATCTTGTAAATATGGCTGAAAATAGGCAGGCATTGCTCTGAAATCGAGGGAAAGGCAATCGAAATGAGCAAAGTGGCAGTATTTGGAGCGTATATACGCTGCTGAGGAGCGTATATACGCTGCCCCCTGCGTATATACGCTCCTGAGTAGCGTATATACGCTGCTCTTTTTCGTACTTTCCTTAAAATTTTTTGGCAAGTTGTGTACGGATCCAGTCTGCGTATATACGCTCAGATGGAGCGTATATACGCTCCAAACCAGCGTATATACGCTCCAATCCAGCGTATATACGCTCAAATCTGAAGGCTTGTCGGCCCAATTTTGCAATGTATTATAAATATAGACGTAGGTTTTGAGACTTATGCACCTCGAAAACCGTACTCACGTCTCTTTTACTACAAACACTTTATTTCTCTAAGTCACTTTAGGCATGGCTCGCAAGGTTGATTTCGCTCTGGACTCATGGATACGTGATCTCTCTAGCACGGTCAAGGCGACATTCGTGACCATCATTGCAGCGTTTTTCTGACGTTCAGGTTCGTGAAAATTGATATTGCTTTTTTACTTGCTGCCATAAAGTTTTGGAATCCTCGTACTCATTCCTTTTGCTTTAACAATAATGAAATTACACCATTGCCTGAAGAAATTAATGCCATTATTGGTTGGCCTATGGATCACCCTCCTTGCGCCCCTGACTTGTCAGAATTCTTTTATCAATTTTTTGAAAACTTTATGGGACTTGAGAAACGCAACGTTTCTAACATTGTGTTTGGCCACGAAGTTGATTTATTGAGATTGATTGACCACTTTAGAACAATGGGTAGGATTAGTGATGCTCATAGGAGGAGAGTCCTTATTTTTTGCCTATTTTGCCATTATCTCTTCCCTCAAAAGTCGGAAAATTTTGGTCTTGCCTCCGTTATTTCTATTGTTGAGCAATGCGAGGTTGGTCGTTCACCCTCCTTACTTTGTTGCGGGGAGATGTTGCTTGCTTTGGATGACTTGGAAAAAGATCCTTACAACACTCCTATGACTTGTTGCCCTCATATTTTGCAGGTATAATTACATTCCTTAATCTGTTAATTAAAGTAGTAATTCCCTGTATTTCTAGTGTTCACGCAAATATTCATGTTGCTTGACAGATTTGGTTGATGGAACGCTTATCTTTGATTATGCCTCCTGAGAACATGGAATCATATAACACCAAAAGCTACTGTACTCGCAAAAGATCGTACTTGTCACGTTCTGAGGACAGTTGGGTACGATACTTTGCGAGTGGAGAAGCTGTGATTAGGTGGGTTGTTCCATGGTGGCGTATTCAGAGAATGATGACATCAGATGATGAGGAGGGCTTGACTATTAGTGGTCTGCGGGCCTTGACTTTCTATTTTCCTGTCCGTCTAATGCGTCAGTATGGCAGGAAACAAGTCATCCCAGATCGTGATACTCGCAGGCCTCCAAATCACTCCATTGTTAAGCGTTCCTTGAAGAGGTGGGTGGACTTTTGGGTTGCCCGTCCTAAGCTGGAGGTATTGGATCTTGATGAGCGTGATGCAAACACTTCGCGTTTCTATAAGAAGTGGATGACTGTAACCAACACGACGGCTCGTGCTGACCATAGGACTGCGGAGAGGAACGAACTTAAGAAGAAACGACCTTTGGATGATAAAGATGCCTTTGTTCCTAACCCTAAGCGTTCGGAAAGAACTACTGCTAACTCAGTCAAGGACAGACTTGGACCACGAATTGCACCTGTTTGGAGTCGACTAGGCCCACTGAATGAGGAAAAGTCAAGGAAATCCAAGACCAAGGCTCAAGAAAAGACTATGCCCAAGAAAAGAAAGTTGAAGAAGACTTATGCCAAAGAAGCGAGCACAAGTGGAGTGGAAAAGGAAGCGAATGAGATGGACAAAGAAGCAAATGCAAGTGGAATGGACAAGGAGAAGAAAGATTGACTGCTTTATTTTCTTAGCTTTTATTGCAGGCCTGCGTGCCATATTTTATTTTATTAGCACTTATGTTATATGAACTTAATAAAATTTAATAAAAACAACTCTTTATTTGCTTTACAATTATTATTTGTTGTTTTTATTGCCTTTTGAATTACATGAGCAAAGGGAAATGGGGGAAATATTATTAATGGGGCCGCACTTCAAAAGAAGTTGCCTACGTATCCAATATGGAATCAGGCCTCTCGTAGTTCAAATAGCTGAGGGGAAAGGTAAGTTCAAGGCTTTTTATGGACTTAAATGTAGTATTTCTTTAATTGGTCCATGTTGATGAGGCTTGCAAACTCGTCGCCATTCATATCTATCAACCTTACGGCCCCTCCAGATAGAATGTTCTTGACTATGTAGGGACCTGCCCAATTCGGACGGAACTTGCCACGAGGGTCTAAAACATTTTTCCTCAATGCCTTTAACACCAAGTCACCTTCCTTGATGTTACGAGGCTTAACACCCTTGTTGAAATGCCTCGTGAT
>SNQN01007142.1:0-22065 GCA_008642245.1 Bassia scoparia
TACTCAGCTTTGTTGATTTCTAGTTTGGTGAATTACATAGACCCTGTGATGACCCATTTTAAATGGCAAGCAAACTTTCAAGCTTAAGGTAATAATGAAGGTTGCGGGAGTAGCATGGGTTTTGAGTGTTCTAAGCGGAATAATTTTCATAACTCTTTGAATGTTTTTTAGTAGTTTTGAAACTTGGAGGTTTAGTTGATTTGAAAGTTTGGATTTTATTCACTTGATTTTAAATAAGGGAACAATTTAGTTCATTTGGTTTATGGCCCTATGTGGTTCCAAGTTGTWAAGACAGTTCTTAGTTCGTTTRGTACTCTGTTTAGCCGAATACGTTTTCACATGTGGCGGTAGCACTTTGATAATTTCCTCATGTTTTATTGGTTTTTATTATTTCAAAAAGAAGGAAATTATTGGGGTGTTACATTGGGGAGCAASACACAAGATTGGAAGGTTCCAGAAGCTACCGGAATGGTCTGTTTCGCTCAGTTACGCGTTTTTCTTAAGAAATTCATAAATATTTGGCAATCCTCTCTTTTGAAATTCAATTATGTAAATAGCTATGAAAAGATAACGTGTGTGATACTTATTTAAGATAATTGTTTTCTTAATTAATTGAATATAAATTACTTGTTGCATACCTTTTTTTTGTTTTTCCAAAATGGTCTCTTTATATTAGGCCACACATCAATTCATCAAGCTTGATTTTGAAGACTCTAGCAATAATATCAGGTCGATACTTAGGTTGTTGCCCTGGTATCATGCTTAAGTATTGTTTAATCTCATCCCGATTCGGGTTGCAAGTGAAGGTTATGAAGAAATCTGGAGCACCTGCCCATTTACATATTGCCAATGCATCATGATGGGTTTGTATCATGAACCTTGGTCTTCCTATAAACAAAGACGACAACACAACACGTTGCCTTATAGACATAGGTGTGACATCGCCATGAGACACTGCATCTTGTAGCCATTTTAAAATTTTCTTTTCGAATTTTTTATTAGTTCTAACCCAATATAATCGTGACTCTTCTAAACATGTGAATGCATCTACCATGAATTGTTAATTCAGCCTACCTAACTTGAATCTTGTCTTGATTCTTGTTACATCTATTGGAWGTGAAATGCATAATATTCCCTAATAGTAACATATTTCCTAGCTCTCTTTGTAGTTTCATCAATGTCAGCATGAAGTATATTCGTACGGTATACAACTTTACCATAAGGAAAGAGTAAAGGATATTGCATTTGCCATGAAGCTAAGATGCAATTCTGATATTCTTTTAAGGACATCACATCTATGTTCAACACTAACATCACGATGTCCTTTGTTGTTGTTATTTGAACCAATTATGAGTGCAACAACTTCTTATTTTGTTGGTAAGTTGTATTGCCTCCCATCTTTAGCTCGTGTCCCTATCAATCTCAAGTGAGCTGAATGAAGATCGGTTTCCATTAATCTCTCTTTTGCCATCCGAAATCCCCTAGTTAACTCATTGTGTTTGTCAAACATTTTTTATAAATGCTCAATAATCTCTGGATCAATATTTGCTTGTCTACTATTGTTTCTATAAGTATTCATTCTATTATAAACTTCAATTTTAGTTTCATGAATGTACAAATGGGTAAATTTTGGTTGCTCACCAAGTGGGGGTAATATGGATCCTATCTTTTGATGATTTTGTCCGCTCAACCTTAAAACATAAGYCGCATTTCCTTCATCGATTGTGTTATCAACCTTAGCTTTCCGCCCATTGATATTAATGCAAATAAAGAGTTTAACATCCTGGACTACTCCTTGAATTTTCTTAAATCTGACCCTTTTGTTTCAAGAAGTTGGTTTAAATATTGTGGTGGTCTTTGCAAAAGAGTGACCTTAACTTTTCCCTTTTGGCAACATATGCTGAATTTATTGATGTCYTTGTTTGAAGCTCCTTTCACACGTTATTCATTCCACATCATTGCCTTATAGTAAGGGCATATTTGAGTATGTTCTACAAATGTCCATGGCTCGGTGTATTTTCCTTCATTTTTTTGAAACTTATTAGTTACAGTTATATGTTTTGTTATTATTTGTTATGCTATGTGTAGAAATACTTACTTTTTTGCATTTTTAGATGTATAGGGCGCTCTGTGAGTATCTTTTTGTTACTGGTTTCTTGTGTCGTTAATGACTTTGTAGAATCAACTTGACAACTTTGCATTGTTCAATACATTTTCTTGTATAATGCCGATTCAACAATAATTTTTGCTCTCCTTTTTTGCCCTTTAAGATTAGAGATTGTATTATACGGAGTATATGTTAATGTCATAGATTGTTGAGATGTTGATTCAAAATATTCAAAATCGCTTGTTACCTACAACTAGTTTGTACTGGTAGCTTCACGTCCAGTATTAGTTGTATTTACTGCGATGGAGATATATTTGGTTGCTTTTTCATTGTTCCCAATTCTATTTCTGCTTTGCATAAGAATACCCCTCCTAGGAAAGCGTGCATGACTTGCCGCACCTTCTTTCTCCATCTTTTTAATTAGATATTTTTTTAGATAACTAGTCTAGTTGGATAAAAACATCTAATTTAATTATAGCTAATTAAGCATCCGAAACATATTGAGAATTTATTTACAATTAAAATGGAAGCATAAAATTTCTCGTAAAATGCAAATGATAAAATAATAATTTAGCATTTATTGTAGTTAAAATTTAAGAAATTAAAGCATACATTAGGATAATTAATATTTCATAAATATGAAAGGTGCTTTACCTTTTTCGTTTCTTATCTAACATATATACAAATCTACCACCTTTCTATAAATGACATATTCGTCAACTAACATAWATACAATTCTACTGACTTTCTATGAAACCTACCATACAACAATTTCTACATACAAATATTAGCAAAAATATAATAATTTRAATATATACACACATTTTCTAATTAAGTTGTGGTTCATCTGAAGGTTTCCCGAAGGTACTCAAGAGGGGGGGGGTGAATTGAGTGACTATTACAAAATTTCGATTGTGGACTATTCTAGTAGAGTAGACCAGTTAGACTAGTCTCGCAGCGGAATAAGTGTTGAACAGTACGTAGAACGATATCAACCAAGAATAATATAGGCACGCCAAATTTAATGTGGTTCAACCAACTCTGGGCTACGTCCTCCTTCCCTAGTTTCTTTTATTAAATTTACTCCAAAATAATCAAAGCAACCCTCACTCACAATGTATGTGAACTCACACACACACACACACACACACTTTCACCCCACACTCAACCTAAGTGTGCTGATTTCGCACTTGAAATCACAAGCACTCGCTAATGAACTATCTAAAGCTACCCAATCACCAACCCTTGTGTTGGTGATTCAATCACAACTTGATCTTGCTAAATTACTTAGTTCGATGAGTTTACAAGAGTATAATAATCGTTCAATGTGTGCACTTGTGTGTTTGAATCTTTCTTGCTTGATTTTAGGCTTGGGGCTTTTCACTTTCTTTCTTTCTCTAAAAAATAACCCTTTTAAGAACATGAAGAGAAGTATTTTTTGTGAGTCTATATGCATGGATATTTATAGCCAAAGGCCTAGCAATTACTTGTGTTGCAACCCTAGAATATAGGAGATAAATAAAGATATATATATTCCCTATYTTTTAGGAAAGTCTCAAAAGATATTATTRCATACAAGATGATATAATATCTTATGTTACTTTAATTTCATCTCAAATAATTACCATATATCCAAACATATATTCTCACCAGATCATCTTGAAGTTTCAATAAAATCATTTTAAGAAAACTTTCCAAAAATCTTTCCTTGCTCGACAAGATGATCCGCGTTGTGAGAACAGTACAACTGTTCTCCCAATTGATAGGGTCAAAGTCAACTAACCAACTGGTCTAGTTGCCTTCAATTCTAAGAGATAAAGTTTAAAYCCCAATGCCATCAACCAATAATACAAATACTCATCAAACACATTTATGCACTTATACAACAAGAAGACTTATTTTAATCCTAGAACTAATCTTCATTGTTCATCAACTTCTCGAATCTACCTTGATCTTCATTATAAGCTTGATCTTCTCGAGTCATCCTCGAAGGACTTTCTGCTTCAATAGTTGGAATTCCTGTATACCAAACACATTTAGCAATTTGCACAATATAACTTGTTAGCATACATGTCACTATCTTTCAAGTGAGCAASAACAGTATCTCAACTGTTCATATCAGCTGTATTCATCAGACTAGTGTACCTYTTCTTGCAACTGTTTTTTCATCACTCAAAACACTAYYGGACTCAACATCATCTATTAGTTCACCTATGTAATCATCTCCTTCTGGATTCCATTACACGAAAGCCTCAATAAGTTTGATTGCAACATAGTCTAGTTTCATATAGCACTCTCCCATGTAACGGTATTTGTTTGGATTTGTCTCTTCAATATCAATTAGTACATCCTTATATTTCTCTATAATTGGAATCCAAGGGGAAGGTGTGAAATTGTTTTTAAAATTACATCAATCCTTCTAGTAGTAGAATAGAAATTGTTCCAGCTTTCAATATAAATTTTTACCCCATGATTGCATCTGTGTCTAATCCTTTCAACATAATCCAATATTGACTCGCCATGAATCATCATTAGGTTATATGGGTTCATCGGGTGTTCGACCATCTCATACAAAAAAACTTAAAATTAATTTTTGACATTAGCAAATACATATTGTACACATTTTGTGAAAGGATAAGGTGTTTATTTTAATTTAGTTAAAATGCATAAAACAAAGGACACAAAACTTCTATGCAAATATTTATACTTGCAAATATTTAATCAAAGCAAAACCAAACTCTAGCTCATAGACATTTGTTCATATAATCCTTATCATCCCCTTCTTAACTTCGAAATTAAATCAATAATGTTGGCTACTATAGCCAATGATGCTACCAAAACCTCAAGGGGAAAAAACACACCGTCGTGCAAACATGCAAAATTAAACCAAGTCAGAGGCTCAATTGCCAACGATGCCAGGATTGCTAGCTGAACAAGTTACTATATCATCCCAAAGTATTTCTCCAAGTATAAAATAAAAGTCATCTAATYGAAATTGTGAAAAAAGGGTAACATACATGTTTACCTTGACTTTAAAAGCTATCTTGAAAAGTTTCTTGATCAATATAAGTAAAAATGCTTTCACTTTATCTATCCAAAAATATTTATCATATTAGTTTATATAAATACGTACTTGAAAATATACCGCGGAGTACAATATTTTCATTTACTTTACACAAAAAAAAAAACATCTTCATTTACCACAACTAAACTAAAAAAGAACAATTGTACTAAAATGAAGATAGTTTGCCCAATGCATATAATAAAATCAGACGAAGACAATATTACTTTAGTTGATAATATAAATTTAGGTGATCATTTTCAATTGATAATTAGTTGTATAAAATGCCCTCGAAAGTGAACTAATAGTAACTGCACTGTACTAAATTTGCTTGTATATGCACTAACATTTCTTTAGTTGTTATACGATTTTAATAATTTACCGTTAATTTGATATAACACTTGCAACTTATGTGACATATCATATTAATTTATTGAAATCAAAGTAATAAAATTAATGATGATATATACGCATCTACATATCCTTTTCTTTTTAAAAAAAATTTAAAAATTAATAGGATAATAAAATAACACTTGTTTAATAATTGGGTAATTAGAAATGCGTTAGCTATGTTTTCCCTTTTTTAAGGAAAAGAATTAAACGTCAAAATGTTATACTACAAATCTTACTCTATTTATTTTTGTAAAAAAAAGGTTTAAGCATTTTAATATTACTTCCTCCCTTTCAAAAAAAAACAACAAATGAATTTTCATAGATTTCAAGGAGGAGATTTATCAATGCACATGACTAAATTAATAAAAACAATTTTTCACAATGAAAAATGAGATCAAAACTAAATTGTGTTAAAGTTATTTTGATTAATTTGATCGTTTACATTTTTAATTTTCTCCTTGAAAGGCATGAAATTTCATTTGTTGCATTTTTTTTTMAAACAGAGGAAGTATATATAAAACATGAAGGATATTTTTTTCTTTATGTTAACATAATCTTATCTAGACTAAAAGTAATCATGTGTATCTCAATTWTATAAGGGAAGGAGGGAGGTCGCGGCAGTGGTGACAGTGTCCAGGTAAATTACACTATTACCCCGCTCCATTAAGGCCTTAATTAATTAACACACAAGTCACTYCAAGCATATATCAAAACTGCTAAAATCCCATATAATCACGTGCACGTATTAAAACTCATTACATGAAATAAACTAGCTACCAATTAACTTTAGTAACAATCAAGTTGTACATCAATAGTCAAGATAATTTAAAATTTGCCGGCCTAAAATACGACAACAACCTAGAATACATTCAGTGTTAAAAGCATTCTTTCACAAAATCAATTGAAATTTTTAAACTTGAATTAATGTTATCTCAAATAATAAGTCCCTATTGAACATTAATAACTAAACTAAAAGTCCAATTTTGTGTATAACGAACATCATATAACCATGGAACAATTTTCAACTTAATAGTTTTACACTACTTATCAAGCACAATAAAAAGTTAATAGTGAATTACCATATGAATTATTATTTAAGATGAATGAAAAGGTTACCGCAATCTTATCATAACACAAAAAGTCTATACCTAAAGTAATATAACTACTTTAAAACCAATTTAAAAACACTCGCTAACCATGTGTATATTATAAATTTTGTATCATTTACATTAAAATGAATAAAAAAAGCCAATTGATTTTAACATAGTCATATTACTTCATCCATAAATTCGCTTAAAGAAACTAATATTCCTTCAATTWTTTTAATATTCCTTAAAGAACCTAATCTTGCTTTTTAAAAAAATATTCTTGATTTTTCTTGTTCCACATATTTGTACAACTAACTGTTATTAATTTTTTGTGCGATCTTTTAGTTCTTGTTTCACTTTTTCATTTCACTTTTCTCATCGCCCAAAGCCCACTCTCCGTTCACAAGGTTCTCAAAGCGGAGTTTTTCCTTTACATCTCCAGCCATGACTATTCACTCAAGYGTTACTGACTAATTTAAATTCAATCAGATTTAATAATATCGTGAAAAATCTCTAWTATATAAAGGAAGGGGGAGGTGMTGGTGGTAGTGGTGTCCACCTAAAATTACCCTTCTACCGCCTTCCCTTTAGCAAATTACATAAATATGTCATCAAACAAAATAATAGCAACACAAGATTGGACAAAGGAAATTCAAACCAATTGCCAAAAAATATAACCAATCAAAAACATGCAAGAATCAAGGGAAATAGATTGCTTCCCGTAAAAAAAAAGGAATTATATTGCACAAATCGAGAAATTACATATTCAAAACAAAATTGTTCCTTATACGACACATAATAATTCTATTCCTATTGTATAATTCAATTGCCCATTATATGAAAAATTGTACTACAAAATTCAATTACACTAAAAAAAAACTCCCCAAATCAAATTACAAATTAAAACTAAAATAAAAATCAATTCTGGGATTGTCACCATCCTCCATTTTGACATCTTTGCATAACACTTCAACAGGCTACATGTATCGACCTCTGATCTTCTATTTAAAGCATGTTCATCTCTGTAAGTTCATCTTTTCATTGTCATTAACATCACAGTATGAGTAGATGATTTCACGAGTATAATTTTTTTCTCTATATGTATGTGTTTACACAATATTTCATTATATGTGTTTTGTTCAGCTCTTTTTTCTATTTAATGAGAACAAAGATTTTGAAAGAGTTTAAACAAAAAAAGTTTTCTATCTACTCCTTTAATTGCTTCTTTATTGAATTTTAAAAAAACCTAATTAATTAAATAAGTTACTGTCAAAAAAACTAACAAAAAAAGCTCAATAAAACTAATATTCTAAAAAGTACATTAAAGATAAGACTTTGATGAAGAAAATTTATGGAGATTTTTTAAAATATTTTAAAAGACATCTTGAAAATATATTGTCGAAAAAACAACAAAAACTTAACAACCTCCTATTTTTAAAGTTTTTTTCATAATCAAAATAGTTTTCTTGAATTAGATCACTGTGGTGTTTACAATAATGTTCGAAAATATGATCTCAATTAATGTTTATTTTTGACTAAATTAGATCTTGAAAATATGGCCAATGTTTTTATTTTTTTTATTATTCYCATGTATTCATTAACAAATACATCACTGATTTTTTTTATTATTATTTCACGTCATCACATGAACTGAATTTTACAGCATAATACATTAGTGTGAGTATCACAACTTTGTAAAAGTGCAAAATTGCAAATGGGTTATATTATTGAATAAAATTATCAAAATTTAATTTTGTTCGCACGCATAGTGTGTAAAAAATACTAGTAGTATCAATTGGAGAGTGAATGTAGAGGTTGTAGTCTTGCAGATGCAGTCATATTGTTGCATGATGGAATGGGTTCAAAGGTTAGTATTTGGCTTTAGGTGGTTTGAATTTATGACGGAATTTCGATTATCTATTCTTCTTATTCTGTATATCAAATCATTATTTGGTGATATCACCGTACTACTAGTTATAATATTCACATTTTGATTGATTTTTTTTATGTCAATCAAATTCAATTTATTTATTTTAGATGTTTGAAAAAGTATTATTACTTGTTTTTTGAACAACTGACTATTACGCAAATAAATTAAATTTTGTTCTTTTCATTTATTTAGTTTTAATTTATTGTTAAGCAAATATATTCATTTTTTGAAAAAAAAACTTAAAAAATTTACTGTTAACTAAAAGTAAAAAATCATTTTAAGAAAGATTAAAAGATTAAATTTGGAAGTATAATTAAAAGATTAAAAGAAATGTGTATATTCTATTGAGTTCCCTAGTTTGAGTTTTGATTGATGACAAACCGCATTGAACTATTATATTGCATCCATGCTTTTGTTTGCATGTACAGGACTTAAAGTACATGTTCAATTGATGAAAAGACGAAGCTCATAAAGCTAAGTCTTGAAGTTTGCATGAAGACCAAGATCATAGAGTTACATACTTYGGTATTAGATGAAATGTAAGTGGTATGAAGGTTTTTATTGCACTATAAAGGTTTGAACTAGAGAGATAAACTAGTTGTGGATGACAAGAAGTCTCGGTTACTTGTCATACACAACTACTAGTAAACTTGGTTGACTGGAACAYTCTGGGAACAAATCTGAACTAGTCCTCTCACYTTTACTACATGCWTTCGTTTTTTAGGAAAGTTTTTTTTMACACCAAATCGATTTCAAACATACATGGATGCATGGTTTGTTGTGCAAGAAAGTTTCCTTAAGTATGGTTAGTATATTGTATGATTTCATACTGATTTTATTTGACATCAAATAAAATCAGTGAATATATTTTTCGTGAAATAAATTACCTTATTTCCAAGGAAAAAATAGTCTTATGATTTCATGCAATATCTACGAACCAAAGGCTTACTTAAGGAAATCTGCTGGCACACAAACCCTAAGATTTTGCACACACTATTTTAATATTCTTACGCAAAATTATTCTCTCTCTAAGTCCTCAAACCTAGCAAGAACCCTAATACCACATAGGTTTTAATTTACTCTCATTCTAAGCGTGTTAGGCTAATTGTTTTTTATGGACAAGTGTTTATAATTGAGCATTAAATGAGTTGGTTGGAGAAGTTGATTGGGTATAATCATCTTCATTTGAACCATCAGAGTTGGTGCTTGAGTCGAACTTCCATAGGTGGAAGTTGGGGAATCATCTTGTGCATATGTGCATAGGTGATTGAGTGTAATTCTTTTGTTTGTCTAAGTTGATTAATAAAAGAGTGAGTGAGTGGAGGACGTAGACTTATAAGAAGTCGAACCTCGTTAAATTCTTGTATTGTTGATTTATTGTTTTTATATCGCAACCTGAGAACTGTTCCAAAAATGTTCTTATAATTAATCGAAAATCTACAATAATCGGATAACACTCAATCCACCCCCCTCCTCTTGAGTGTCACTTGCATTTTCAATTAGTATCAGAGCCTAACTTCTTAAAAGGGAAACACCAAGAGAATGAAGACACTATGAGTACTCTAGAGATGACCAATGGATTTGGAGGATCAAGGCTGCCCAAGTACAAATCTCAACAAATTATCCTCGGTGGAAGARTTGCATACAAAACTTTATCATTGGCATTGAATATGAGTGCTGGATGATCATCAGGAATGGACTAAAGAAGGTTATCAATAACTCGGATGGTACAGAGAAGAAGGAGAGTGAGTACACAGGTATAGATCTAAAGACTCTTGAGAAGAATGCTAAAGCCATGTCACTTCTTCAACAAGGTATTGCTGATAATGAGGTAAGTCGTATCTTAGCATGCTCTATTGCTAAGGAAATATGGGAAACCCTAGAATTAGCCTATGAAGGCACTAGTGAAGTCAAGAGATCTAAAGTTGATACGATTATGTCTAAATATAAAACTTTTGATTTCGAGATGAAAATATAAGAGATATGTTTACCCGACTTATGTCATTTATTAATGAACAGAAATCRCTTGGAAAAAGCTTCATTAGTAAAGATTTGGTTAGAAAAATCTTGAGAAGTTTGAGAAGGAAATGGCTGCCCAAGGTTACTACAATCCAAGAGGCCAAGGATCTATCCACTTTGTCTATAGAACAACTTATTGGGTCCTTAATGACTTATGAGATGTTGGTGGAATCAATGGAGGAGAGTAATACCAAAAGCCGAGGGCTGGCTTTAAAAGGAGAAGAGACTAAAGAAGATTTGGAMGAAATTGGACTAATGGCAAGAAGGTTTAAAGAAGCCTAAGATCTCAGTTCAAGGGAAAGTCATGGAAGAATAGGGGTAATACAAAGAAGACCAATTCTAGTACTGGTTGTTTCAAATGTGGTGAAGCTGGACATATGATCAAAGACTATCCAACATGGAAAATTGACAAGGGAGGACAAAAGTAGAAGAGAATGACAAAGAGGGTTATGCTTGTTGCCTGGGTGATTCTAAATTTGGTGGTGAAAGCGAAGAGGACGAGGCCCTTGTGTGTGTGTGACTACATTGCTGGGAGACGTAGACRAGAGGCAAACCAGTTCAGGGAAGAAAGGACACATGTGTCTCATGGTAGGAAATAGCTCTTCCGATGAAGAACATATAACTATTTCTGATATGCAAGAACAAATGAGATATTGTGATAGAGATGACTTACTAGGCTTTAATGATTCTGCTATTGAAAAAAATGTTAAAGAAAATACTACTTATAAGGCTAACAAAAGGAAGCTAAGAGAAGTAACACAAAATTTAGATCTGAGTGAATGTCGTTCTGTTGAGCTTGAACTAATTTGCACAAAACTAAAAGAGAAAATTTCAAAGCTTGAAATAAGTTTGGATCAGAAGAATGTAGAACTTGAGATGCCAAAACCTTAATTAGATTTTTCAAATACTGATTTTTATCAAAACAATGATAGAGGATTTAGTAAACTTAAGGAGGCTGAAGTTAAAGGTATAATTTTGAGTTACTCTAACAGAAAAGCTTTACTTTAGAACATTCTGACCTAATTTTGGCTCATAACTAAATGACTGATGATGTGGAAGAATTGTTCAAAGAGTATGTAGAATTCAAAGCTTCTTTTGCTAGCACAAGTGGTTCTAATGTTAATGTCGAAGAACTTTGTTTGGAATATGAGGTTAAGATCTATGATTAACAAACTGAAATATTCGAATTAAAGAAAAATACCAAAACTGAATTCATTCACGATAATCCAAGTGTTGATATTGAATCTTTACATTTAGAATATGAAGGTAAAATCTCTGATCTTCAAGCCGAAATATACAAACTAAGGAAAGGCAAGAACATTGAGACCACTGTGGAACCAAATCCTAAACTAGTTTCAAAACTTAAAGATGAGCTTCATAGAGCAAAGTTGGATCTTGTCATRACTGCAGAGTATAATGAAGCTCTGCTTAAGAAACTTGAAACCAAGAACAGGATCTTAATGAKTGCCTAAGACAGATGAATAGGTTGCTTGATGCTCAGAGTACTCTAAACATCCTAACCTCACAACCTGGTAATCCTCAGAGGTTTGGATTAGGGTATTCTGGATCTAGTTCCCAACATCCACCAAAGTTGGAAAGAGATGAGACTTAGATATCTGAATTCAAGAGAGGTAGGTATGTGTTTGCAAAGGAGATGCACGTATGTACCTACTGTTATAAGAATGGTCATGTGATTGACACTTTTTGGACTAAGCAAAAACGTGATAAAGAAATCAATCTCATGTTCGCAATATCTAACATAAAAATGTTCACACACACAACTGGTCAAAAAATGAAAAACATGATAAATCAAGGAAGACTAGTGTAAAAAAATTTGGGTGCAAAAGGACAAAATCAAACCAATTCCCAAGGACAAGGAACCTAAGAAAAATTCGGTTCCTAAAACTAATCATTGATTTGTTAATGCAGGTTAGAGTGAAAGGAAAGCCATATTGGTATTTGGACAYTGGTTGCTCAAGATACATGTCAGGAGACAAAATTCAATTTCTTTCACTCATTGCCTATGAAGGAGGAAGTGTCACCTTTGGAGACAATAGCAAAGGTTTGATCAAAGGTATAGGTAAAGTTGGTAAGACACTTTCTTAAGTGATTGATAATGTATATTTTGTTGAAGGTTGAAACATAACCTCTGGAGCATTTCTCAACTATGTGACAAAGAAAACTATGTTGACTTTGAAACTAATCTTTTTCATATAGTTAACATTGAAACAAAGGAACTGGTCTGTAAGGGGTTTCGACACAATAATATTTACGTAACATTCTTGGATCAGGTTCCTAAGACCAATGCAACATGTCTCAGTGTTGTAGAGGATGACCATTGGCTATTGCTTAAGAGACTTGGACATGTAAGTTTTTCTTTGCTAAATWAATTGAGATCTCAAGACTTGGTGACACGTTTACCTAACATTAAAGTTTGCTGCAGATCATATTTGTCATGGGTGTGCTAACGCAAGCATGTCAAGTCTTCTTTTCATCCAAAGAAGGTAGTATGCACTACTAAACCTTTCAAACTTATGCACATGGATTCGTATGGGCCCATGCGTGTGCAAGGTCGAAATGGTCATATTTATGTGTTTGTGTTATTTGATGATTACTCTTGTTACACTTGGATAATCTTTATGAAATTTCAAAATGAAACTTATGAAGAATTTGAGATTTTGGTAAAACAAGTCCAAAATAAGATTAATCATCAYTTGGTCTCTATCTGGTCTGATCATGGTTCTAAATTTGACAATTTCAATTTTGTTACCAACTGTAATGATCACGGTGTGTCTCACAATTTTATAGCTCCCAMAACTCCACAACAGAATGGAGTGGTTGAGAGGAAAAATCGCACAATAGAAGAAATGGCAAGAACAATGCTTCTAGAGAGTGGTCTACCTCGAAACTTCTYGGCTGAAGCTGTTAGCACTACTTGTTATATTTTGAATAAGGTAATGTTGAGACCATTACTAGAGAACACACCTTATGAACTCCTCAGGGGGAGAAAGCCAAACATTGCACATTTACGTTTTTTTGGGGCAAATGTTTTGTACATAACAACGGTAAATCTAGTTTTGACAAATTTAATCCTAGGAGTGATGAGGTTGTTTTCGTTGGATACTCCTAACACAACAAAGCGTACAAAGTTTTTTCAATAAAAGAACCTGGTGTATTGAAGAAAATATCCATGTTTTGTTTGATGTGACTAACATGTTCAGCAAGCATGTGCAGGTTGATGATGCCGATGAGTTCGTAATTGGTATGTTGAAGTTTACGGGAGCTAAGGAAGGAGAAGGTGTTGAACCAGGCTTACCACATAACTCTCCTGGCCTAGAGAGGAAGAGTCTGGTCGTCTAGCACAGAATCAGGTAGCTTAAGAGGTAAGGGAAGGAGATAGTGACTCAGAGGCTCATTTACATGAAGATGATCCAGCTGAGACCACTATAGACATTGGTTCACRCGTTCAAAACAAAAATGACACAGGGGAACTAGTATAGGAACAAGTTCAACATTGGGAGGCACAAATGTAAACTTGATATGAACAAATCTTTTAAGTATAAATCCTCTCACCCCACTGATCTTATCATAAGTGACATTAACAAGGGGGTGCAGACAAGGAATTCTACTCTGTATAACTTTTGTGCTTTCGATTCTTTCCTATCAAATGTTGAACCGACTGACTATAAGGTTGCTTTAATGGATCTAGATTGGGTTRTGGCCATGCAAGATGAACTCAGGTATTTTGAGAGAAATCAGGTGTGGCATCTTGAACCCGGGAAGGAAGATATGTCTATTATTSGAACAAAATGGGTGTTCAGGAACAAATTGGATGATTCAAGAATTATAGTCAGAATTAAGGCTAGGCTAGTAGTTCAAGGGTTTAATCACTAGGAAGGAATTGATTATGATGAAATCTTTGCTCCAGTTGCCAGGCTTGAAGCAATCAGGATTTTATTGCTTTTGCTACGCATATGAACTTCAAACTTTTTCAAATGGACATTAACACAACCTTTCTCATTGTGTATTTGAAAGAAGATGTTTATGTGGAACAACGTTAACCCCTTGTATTTGAGGATAGTGACTTGCCAAACCATGCTTTTAAACTTGACAATCCTAGAGCATGGTGTGAGAGACTTTCCAGTTTTTTTTTTATAAAATGGCTACAAGAGAGAATCAGTTGACAAGACACTATTCTTGAAAGAAAGGGGAACTGATCTGTTAGTGCTCTAGATATATGTTGATGATATTTTGTACGGAGCTACTAACCCTGATTTGTGTGATGAGTTTGCATATTTGATGAAGAGCAAATTTGAAATGAGTATGATGGGASAACTTGGGTTCTTCTTATGGCTTCAAATCAAGCAAACAAAAGATGGAATCATGATCCATCAACAGAAATACCTCAAAGAATTMTTTAAGAGGTATGGTCTGCAAGATAGCAAATCCTATGAAACACCTATTCCAACTTCTACAAAGTTTAGCCTTAATGAGAAGGGAAAAGATGTTGAGGGTAAGCTATACAGAAGTATGATTAGCTCATTGCTTAACTTAATAGCTAATAGGCCAGATATAGTGTTTTCAGTAGGGTTGTGTATGAGATTTCAAAGCAACCCTAAATAATCTCACCTGAAGGCTGTTAAGAGAATTCTAAGATATCTCAATGGTATTGATGGTATGTGTTTGTGGTATCCAAAAGGCAGTAGCATGAGCCTTGTTGGATACAGAGATGCTAACTTTAACTTGCTAGTTTTATTGTGGACAGGAATGACACTTTTGGAATGGCCCACTTCTTAAGTTCTTGTCTKATTTCAAGGGGATCTAAGAAACAAAATTCTGTAGCTTTATCCACAGTAGAGTCTGAGTACATTGCGGCTACTTTGTGCTGTGCTCAACTCTTGTGGATAAAGTCACAACTAAAGGATTTTYGGGTCTGTTTCGGAAGTGTTCCTATTTTATGTGATAACACGAGTGCAATCAATTTTTCGAAAATCCTGTCCATCATTCTAAAAACAAGCATATTGAGATGAGGCATCATTTTCTAAGGGACAATGTTGAAAAAGTTAATTTTGAATTGGAGTTTTGTAGGTCAGAAGAACAACTAGTCGACATTTTTACGAAAACCTTTGAGCAGAGAAGTGTTCTTCAAGCTTCTTACCTTTCGGTATGACTAAATTAGTCAGTAGCTCTTAGGTCTTGACTTGTCCCTTTGTAGTCAAATGATGTAATTTGATATATTCTTTTCTTTTCTCTTATTTCTTATTCATTTCTTTTCTATGCATATTTTCCTGCTATCTTTTTTCTTCTTTTTAGGGCTCACAAAGTTCTTATGGCGATCCTGAACTGATCAATTTAGTACTCAAGGTACTTGGCAAAAGTCTTGAAAAGAGTAAGTTGGCACAAACCAATTGCATATCACTTGGTAATCAGATTCTAGAGGCGATTGTTCTTTAATTATTTTATTGATTTCAAAATTCAAATTATGGAAATAAATGAAATGACGTTGTGTTTTATGGCAACTATAGTTTTAAGAAAATAATTGATTCAAATCTTGCGAAATATCCATTGTAATCAATCTTGCCTCTTATAAATTACTCTTGCCTGTGATGACACTTTCCTTTTTTTATTTAATCCTTGATCACGTATATTTTTTATTTTCCTTTCTCTTTCTTCGGTTATATGTATTCTCTCACAAACCCAACTTCTTTCTTTTTTTTTTTTCTCTCTTGAATTCTTGAAACACAAATTTTCAAGTATTCCTTTTCTTGCTTTTAATTGCTCAAATAAGAGTAAATTGAGTCTCATCATGTCAAAGAGAAGAAGTAACAGATTAGTTGAGAAGGAGGTTGGTGAATCTCCTGAAATTGAAGCAAAAACGGCAAAAGAGAATCGAAATAAGTGGCAAAGGATTATGGAGGATGAATTGATGTAGAAGAGGAACCCTTGATAGCCAGCAACTACAAAAACCATCACCACAAATCAACTACTCCCAAGTCACCACAAAATCAACCACAAAGCGCGTTACTCCAAAACCAACCGCTAAAATTGCAAAAACTGTAACTGCCAAAGTCACAAAAGCCACACTCCAAAAAATTCAATCACATCAAAATCAAAGGATACCTCACTAGAACCGGATGAGGCATTCAAGCCAAGGATAAGTAGAAGAGTCTGAAAGAGTGAAAGAATCTAACCTTGAAAAGAGTGGAACAGTGAGAGTCAGAACCAGGTGATCAGGAGGAAGAGGAAGAAMTTTAAATGGAAGATGTTATTGGTGCCATGAGAAAGGAGATGAAGGCGAAGAAAATTGCTGCAAAGAAACCGCCATCAAAAGCGATTAATTAAGGAAGGTTAGAAGGAGGTTGTCAAACCTACCAACACAAAATAACCATCCCAACCTACAAAGTCCAAAACCCCAACACCCAAAACCACTCCTAAACCATTTGAGAAGACAAAGAAGCAGGTTTTGGAGAAAGCTGCTGAAGTTAAGAGGGAAGTTGCTGAGAAGGAGGGTGATAAGGCTGGTGCTAGCAAGGTCACAAGGGTGAAATTGGTTGCTAAGAAGGGTGCTGAAGCTTTCACAGGCAAGGAGATTACACAGGAAACACAACCAGACCAGTCCACAGTAGARAGAAATCCAATACTACTGAGGGTTCTAAACCCAAGAAAACTAAGTTTGTTGCTCCCAGGCCTTTGTATGATTTAKAGGATAGACAAATTCTGGTTGCYTTTTCTATTACTAAGAGTTGGGTTGAACATAAGTTTTTGCACGAAATTAGATATGCTTTAGCTTTTCAGAAGTGGTCTGTGTTGTTTGCTAAAGAATTGGATGTCTTTATGCCTTTGGTCGAAGAGTTTTATGAAGACTTGCATACTAAGGATGATGGGTCTTGTTTTGCTTTTGTTAAGGCTATTCTCATTAATCTATCTATGAAAACTTTGGCTGAAATTCTCAACGTCCCAAAGAAGGGACTTGTTATGTACTCAAGAGAAAACTGGCCCTCCGTTAAAGGAGTCACATCAAAACAGATCCAGACTAGGTTGTTTACAAGTCCTCCTAATCCTAAGCAGGGGTACACCATTGGCCATTTAAGGGAGCCAATCAAGAGGATATTTCAAACAATAGCCTCAAAGATTGTGTTTCCCAAAGCACTAGGTTGAATGAGTGTACGYTTGATGTATAGTGTTATCATCTACTATATTATGGAACACATTCCAATCAACCTCTTTGCTATGATGTTAGGTCATATGATCTGTTGCGTTAAGAAAGCCAAACATGCCTTGTCATATGGAGGATTGCTCACCTTGATCTTTAAGCATTGGAAGGTACATATGGTGGTAGACTATGGCACCATGTCTCACCTTACGAACCAAATTATTGGTCAAAAGGGCATGATGTATGCAGGTGGTATATTAAAGATGAAAGAGGCCGCAAAGGGTGATGCAGCTGGTGCAGGGATCAGTACAAAATTCAGTTCAGGCTACCTATGCTTTGGTGCAATAGTTGAGTGAGCAGAATCAGATGATGTAGACTATGATGAATAGTGTTACTCAGTTGTGTTCTGCACTTCAGGAATCCTACAGAAGAGTTGAGGTTCGTCTTGACATAGTTGGTATTTAGGAAAGAGAGGATCTTGAGCAGAAGCAAGACAAATCTGTTGCTGACGAGGATGATGAACTTGTTTCTAAGGAAGTTGAAGAAGAAGAAGAAGAGGTTGAGGAAGATGATGGTCTTGCTTCAGAGGACCTCAAGGAAGAGGAAGAGGAAGATGGGAATGAACATGATCCTGGAGTTGATTAAATCTCTTTCTTTCTTCTCACATATAATTGCTGTTAACCCCTCTATTTTTCTTTGAACTCTTATTCTGGTTTCCCCCTTCCCAAATTACAAAACCTTTGCTCTTATGTAATTTGTTCTACTACTAGTATGTAATAACTATTAATTAGGACATGTAGCTTTTGGTACTTTTGCAGGAACAATGATAGAATCAAAAGCCCTAGAATGCTGTTTGAGCTGCCTTTATAGCTTGAACTTAATATAATTAGTAGTTTATCTAGTAATGGTGTTTTGTTATTTGTTAATTTCTTTGTTCCTCTAATTCTTTTGATGATGCCAAAAGGGGGGAAGTAGTGTAAAGTTCTAATCTCTTCTGCCTATCTTAGGGGGAAGCAGGTCTTATGACACATTCTGTGTGTGTTYCAGCAACTAGAGCAAGGCTAAATGCCTTGCTACAGGTGGCAGACCTGAGTGGTCTTGAAGTAAGTGTATTCAAAGCACTTTACTTTTTTTCACCCTAGTGGCTTAATTAGAAATAAGTTTGAACTAACTTATGTTCTTATTGCGAATACATTTTTATGTCTAAGAGCTCTGCGTCTAATTAGTATTTCCCTATGGTACTTAATAACTCTTTCTTAAACTATTGTAAGTTAGTTGTGAACTAGTGTACTTGTGAATGATGCTTAAATCTGCTGGAACTAACAGTAGAAGACCAGTGCCTTGAGTTCTTATCTCAAGAACTCAAAACCTTTGAAAAGTTCCCAAACTAATGATATTATTTGCAGGGGGAACTTCAGGATTTGTCATCATCAAATAGGGGGATTTTGCTGACCTAGTTTGAGTTTTGATTGAGGACAAACCACATTGAACTATTATATTACATGCATGTTTATGTTTTCATGTACATGACTTAAAGCACAAGTTCAATGGATGAAAAGACAAACTCATGAAGCCACGTCTTGAAATTTGCATGAAGACCAAGATCATAGAGTTACATACTTAGTGTAGGGCTTCGCCCCGCCTTAGGGGGCGTGACCTCAGCTTCAGTGTCATGGAATTAAGCCATAGAATCCGCATGTGAATGCGTTGGGGTGTGTTGTCGAATTGAGGGGATCGCCACCGTGCCTATATAGGTTATTCACAGACGCCCGAAACATTGGTGCCAACTAGTGGCCCCACAAATAGGTCCAGTAACCAAAGTGTGGGTTCGGGGACATGGTACGGATTGAATCAGTAACCCAATCCGCCCGCATGTAGCGGCCTCTACTCGGTCTCATTGTAGTTTACATAAAATATAAACGATCTGAATTCAAAGAGCCTATTGAATTGATTCTTGAAAGCGCACTAATTCAATATTATAGGTGGGTTGCTATTATGTACAAACAATGAACTTCTAACCATAAGATAAGGCGATCACTGATTGTTAGTCAATATTAACAAGGTGCCTAGAAAACGGTCGCCATGATTATCTGACTTTAATGTGATACGCATAATTTCCGGTCTTGTTATAGAGCAATATATACAAGTGTGATAGAATAGTACAAACAAGGCTGAAACAAAGGTTAGTAAGCATAATGATGTATATGTATATCCTTCTCACCTTGTCTCTGCAAATACACAAATCGTTAAGGTAAAAACTAAAAAGAGTCGTCCTTTTGACGAATTGCTAATCAAGAAAAAGAAACATGTTAGTTTGACAATAACGATATGCATAATGACAAATTGTGAACAAGATGATGATAAACGAATTTGAAAACGTTAATGAAATCCTACATGTTACATGAGATGATCAAGAGTACGGTTCTACATTGTGTTAATTGAATAAAACTCGTAATAAATTAGTCAAATTAAAGTGACAAAAGAATTGAGAAGAGTCAAAAGATGTTTTAGGTGAGTAATCTCAGAGTTATACCTTGATTTCGCTCGTTGGATCGAAACAGAATCGATGCTCAGACTCAAGAATGTATGTGTCTAAGTGTATGAGAGAGTGTATGAGAGTATAGAGGAAAGAAACGCAAGTTAGAGGCGGGAGAAATAGAATAGACGTGTGTCCGGAATGAGCAAGGCAGGCACGTATTTATAGGCACGAGGGAAAAATGAGGAAACCTCGCTTATATACGCAGGAAGCCTGCGTATATACGTAGGTCTGTGTAATATATCTCTCCGCAGGATTTTGATTTCCTCCGATTCCAATTCTCCATAATACGTGATTTGCCTTGATTCGACCGCACCTAGCACCTTGCTCTCCAGCAAGGAGTTCTAGAGTGTTCTAGAAGGTTCCACGTATTCCGGGTATTTTTGTGTATTTTTGTATTTTTTTGTATTTTTTGCGTAAAAAACTTATAAAAATCATAGAAAAATATAGAAAAATCAGAAAAATAATCTAAAAATACTAGTGAGCTCAGAAAAATGTGAAAGAATGCAATGAAACTGGAAATTATGGAGATCACCAATATAAATTATTTTAAAAAATGCTAAAATAGAGAATAATTAAAATAAATAAAAGAAAATATTTTGCCCCTTTATCGTCCTTTGCTCAATAGTTCCGAGTATGACTTCACGATATTCCAACTTTTGTGGGTTCAAAGCATTTTCTGAGTCGAAAACAATCGCGGACGCGGATAGTTTCATCACGATTACTCATTTGGGGACACATTTAGGTGTCTACACTTAGGTCGTAGATGCAATTAAGTGGTATGAAAGTTGTATTGCACTATAAAAGCTTTGAACTATAGAGATAAGCTAGTTAATTGTTGTTTATCTAGATTTAATTTAAAATAAAGTGCGATAAGATATATTCCTGTCTTTATATTTATGAGATCTAGTTTTTTTTTTAATAATTTATATAGTTGTTGTTTTTCTAGTTTTTATTTAGGATGAGAGAGTTGACATATAGTTTGTCCATTTTTTAAAAAATAATTTTTATTTATGATGTCATCAATGCTTTTGGCGATAAATTTTTTTATGAGAGGCCGCCACGTAAGCATTGATGACATCAATCGTTTTGTCTATATTAGCATTTAGATATGTTTTATAGATAAGATATATAGAAAGATATAATATACTCRGTAGTTGTTATTTAATTAATTTATATAGATTCAATTTAAAATAGAGTGAGATGGGATATATTTGTTATTTTTCTAGATTTAATATAAAATAGAGTGAGATTGAATATAGCTATCGTATAATATATTTTTTTAATTTAATTTTATACCCCCTCTATTCCTAAATGTTGTATACATTTGGAATTTTGACACTATTCACAACATGAGAGAATCTTCTAAATTTTTCTTAACATATAAGTCAGTATATAGTCATGTGGGATCTTATTTGATTCGTCTCAATGAGTACTACAAGAAWATGAAATTTTTATAGTTTTCAGTAAWTTATAATTAAATCTATATCTAATAACTTATACTAATGAACTCCARACCTACTCATTTTTCCCTCCTACATTTCCCTCTCAAATCCTATTAATTAATAATTGCATAAAAAATATTAAATTAATGCATATAAACAAATAAATGTGGTTAGACAATTAACTACTACTCTTAAAACAACGACCCTTAATTATCTTAGAATTTTTCTCCCAAGTTACATTGAAAATAGACCATTATACGTTTATTTATCATCAACTATTGTGTATATATTACATCATTTTTTATGTGATAAATAAAAGAAAATTATTTTGTG
>SNQN01007143.1:8707-21830 GCA_008642245.1 Bassia scoparia
TGCGGAGGTGTCATAGTGGGTTGGTCGGCGATGCTTGAGCTGTCGCTTCATGAGGGATAGAGATGACTGGTTATTGAGGTTGGCGCACGGAAGTTTGAGGCATTAATAACAAGTGTGTCTGGTGAGTGGTCCGTTTAGAGGATATGTGTTTGGGGGTTTTGTGGTCTGGGAGGATCGCTTGCGGCGCTGTGGTAAACAGGCTGGGTATTGTAGGGTTGGTACGGGCGAGTCATGCTGAATCGAACCCTTGGGGAATCCGAGGCAGGAAATGGTCCAGGGTAATATTTTCATCGATTAGTTAGATAATTGTTCATGCCGTGGGCATGAGGGGAATTAGGAAATCACATAATGTGCAAGAGACTGTTCGAGATAGTACATCTAACGACGCGAATGTCGTAGTAGTAAGTGAGATTGGTGGCTGGGTTAGTGCTTAGATTCAGCGTGAGGACATCATCGATCTTGGCATCGCGATTTGACTTACGTCCTTGATATAGTGTTCGTAGGGATTTGTGTGGGTTCCAGAGCGTAGAGTAGGAGGCGTCCCGTATGCGTCCTAGCTGAGTTGGAGCTGGGTCCGTGTGTAATGTGGGTGGTTCGGTCTAAAGCCGCTACAAAATATCGCGCAGAGACTTGTTACGTGGGCGGTGTTTGTGGCGACCTTCTGTGCTCACATGCAATCCGCGAGAAAAGATTCATCGCGTGAAACCTTGATCAATTTAGAGGAATGGGAAAGCGTAACAACGGTTTCCGAGTAGGTTGACACCTGCGTGAGGATCAATTTAGTCGAAACTCTTTTGATCACGAAAAGACGCACGTTGATTAGCGAACACGAATCAGCTATTGAGACGACTACTCGCATGCTGGGGTTGGGGTTAAAAGTTATGGGTGGGCTTGGTGTTGGATGACGGTGTGTATGGCGAGTTGGGCGATTATACAAAGGAAATCACTTGGCGATAGTGATCGGCTACCTATTCAGACAAACTCTACTGGTATATGAGGGGGCATTACGTGCTTAGTCTTGGTTGTGTTCTCGCATCATAGGAGCAGCAAAAAGTATTCTTGGTATACAATCCGACGGTCACTTTCGAGGGCAAGGAACATGAATACAGAGTAGTGCGCGGTTCGCACCTTGACTCTCACTTCGAGTTTTATCGGTATTTTGACGAAATGTGAGGATGCAGCGATGTCAACAGACATGTTTTCATTTGACATACAATCCGACTTCTTGGGCGCTAGGGAATATATCTCGAGGCTAATGTACCGCATCGATTGTATAGAACGTAGCGAAATTGCTGTATACTTGGCCTATAGTGAATGTGAGTAGTAAATCGCGTGAATAACGCATCGAGTTTTTGGAACGCAGTTTGCGCCGAAACCATTGGCGCGATTCGTAACCTGATGGCATACGTCTGTCCCTGTGGGTCACGGCAGATTTAGCGTCCTAATCCAATAATTCTTTCAGGATAGTTGAAGGTCACGAATTGGTGTGGGAGTGAAGGGGGGACGGAGAGCAATAGGACGTTTGCCCTGTGCCTTTCTGACACTGGTGTCAGAGTTGGTTTGGCACCTACGAACAACGGTAGCCTCTGTCGATTATTGGTGGTATCTTGTGAATTTGTCGGATATTATAGGTAAACAGTGTTATATAGAACACACGGCTTGGTACAATCAGATGCATATGCTTAGTGTCGTGCAGTAAAAACATTTGACAGACTTGTGGTCGGTCTCTGGCGGGACAGGTAAGGACAATGCTCACGGAGTTGGCTCCCAATTGGAAACGCAAAACGTTGGTACCTTAGTACCCTGATTATATATGGGTAGTCATTTCCTTATGCTATACCGAGAACAGGGTAGGCAGGCAGGTTACCAGACTAAGAAGTCTTAGAAAGATCGAATTTCGAAAATAGAGAGAACTCTGGGGTGGGGTTCTTAGGGATAACTGATTGAGTACAGTGAGTCGCCAAGGTATTCCTGGCTTTAGTGACGGACTTTTTTGTTCGGCGTAGCTTGAATGTACCACGGGAAAAGTCCTCAGCTTTATAAAGATTTGGTTCGGTCTTCGCTGTCCGGATTGTAGTCTGGAGAAAGCGTCCTTCTGCGCAAGCGGACTGACTAACCGGCCAAAGTCTCCCTGGACTAAAGTGTGCGGCCAGAGTGGGTGAGTGTGTGCGCGAGGTCAGTAGAGCCAGGACCTAGTCGAAGAGCCCTGTGGACGGCTGGGGATGTTCGTTGGCCCGAGTAGGAAATTTTTTATAAAGGTAGAGGTGTTTGTTGGGAATTAGGCAGCCCCAAGCTGTGGCGCGGATAATCCGAGTCGCAAGTAGTAGTAGGTCTAAGATTTTGGTGAGAGACCGTGGTAAAGATTGAACTGTACCTCCTGATTCATGAAAACTGACAAGGAGCGAGAGGAGAAAAGATCGGAAAAAGGATTTTGCACAAGACGAGTGCAAAGAGTGGCTTGAAAAAATTGTCCGGGGAGGGAAGCGGATGGGGGCGGGAATGCCGCCCACGGTCTCGTTCTTAAATGTAGTGGTAGAGGTTACTAGTAGTAAACACAGGTTTACGACGGAGTCGGTAAATATTTTAAATCAAGATTTCTCGCTTCGGGGCGCGGACCAGTACGGGTATTGCCGGTATTAGGATTTTTTGCAATGGCTGTATACACCTCTTGGTTCATCTATATAGGTGAGCGTCGTCCTCACAAATCTTTATAAGCAAGAGCCGGTCGGATATTCACGAATTTGTGAGTGGACATTACAGTCTCGACTATGCTGCCGTCACGCCCGCGTGCTATTTAACCGCACCTCGACAGTACATTAATTGCAGCCGCTCAGGCGGTCGCCTCTGGCGGAGCGGGCATTGCATCACATTTCTTTGGCATACGTCTTGAACCCACGGACGCAGGAGTCTGACATGTGTGGCGAGTCAGAGAGGGCTTAGTAACGCAGACTCATGGGGCGTAAGCATGGAAGATTGGGTACTTGGTACTGTTGGGATTCCGGGAGAGCTGCTCTGTCGTTCGTGTTGTGTGCGTTGCAGGACGCGTGGTGTATTTGAAGGAGTTGTACATGAGCTGGTGATTAGATGAGCGGGCCAGCGTGGGGTATAGGCATCGGCCGCAGAAGTTGTAGAGAGATGATGCTTATTTCTGTGAGTGAAGTGTTGCTGGGATGATGTTGGAATGGTGAGAGTGGTGATCAGGAGATCAAGTTGATCTAGATCGTGAGGAGAGTTGATGTGATCTGACTGTGAATGCGCGCGGAAAGCTACTGGGTGAGACTTGACTTGGCGATGTTGAAGGTGGCCAAGGGATGCAAGCATGAGCGATAGAAGCGCTCCGCAGAGGAGGAGGTGTGCCCCACTACTGTCTTGGTAGGTAGTGCTAGCCGTAGAGCGAAATTGCGTGCCATGCTAGTACGAGGTCGACATTCCTGACGCCATTAAGAACGCTCTAATGATGGTTACGAGATGACCGGATCGCGGATAATATGTTGCGTAGAGTCAAATGGCATAAGATTATTGCGCGGGTGTAGTTCAAGTTAGCGTGTGTATCTACGTTAGTAATTCGTGGTTTAGATAGTGGAGATTAGGCGTGTTATCTGAGTTGAGAGAGGGCGGAGAAGCAGATGAATACTTTGTAAATGATAGAGTGAGTTTAATATCTGTCTTTTGTGTATAGTGATAGAGGTCTGGAGTTTTCTCGTTTTTTCTCTCTGGTGTGAAAGATGTAGAGTAGCAGAGGGATATAATGGTGTATAGATGATATTGCACTCTTGGGGTCGGTGATGTGTAGTCGTTGAGTATTGGTGATGAGGTAGAGGTCTAGTACTGTAAAAGCGTCATGTACAATATGTAGACTATGGACATTGCGAGATGGTGGGAAGTAAACATAGGATGCTAATGCATTCGTGAGGATTATAATAGTATTGCAGACTCGTGAATGAGAAATTTTTGTGATTAAGGATGGAATGGCGCGGACTTGTCGGATTGATTGTTGAGAGTACTCGTGCCGTTAGTATCGAGAAGTATGCAAGATGAAGGTCTTATGCAGCAGGATGGGGAATTCATATCCCTCGTTTTGGTAAGGAAACCATCCGAGAACTGCAATGTGTCGGAGTGTGTAGGCGAGGACATTGAAAAATTGTACGCAGAGACGCTTTATATGAACAGTGGTTATTGATTACAGGTGCTTCGTCACTCATTGTCAAAACCCTTGTAATTTAATTATCTAATTATGTTTGACCCTCATTGGTAACTCACTCTTAGCTTACCTAGATTCCATTATCATTTAAGGGGTGTCTAGGTCGAGATATATTTCATTTTAATACGCACAAGCGGTGATTGATAATTTGATTAGGCGAGGGGAAATATATATAAGGGATTGGTTATGTATTTTTGAGCAAGGAATGTTCCAGTATTAATTCTCGCGTTATGTTGGTTATAAGTGTGGGTAAGCAACTCACTTATATGCATTTATAGTTTAGATAAACATCAATAATCTAGCCCGCGAAAAAGTGTAGGAGGGTTATTGAGTCAGAAGATGAGCGTATTTGGAGATAATGCTGATTAAGTTCTTCCTGGATATGCACTTATCGACGCACGGTGATCCATGACAGTCGGATGGAGCAGTTTGTCTGGCCAGTAAGGTATTTTTCGTCTCTCAGAGTGAAGAAATAGGTTTAATTGCGAGCTGCTAAGGATCTCAGGGTGTCTAAACTGGTACTAGGTACAACCTGTGGCGTGGTATAGACTCCAGTGGCAAGGAGATAGAAGGGATAACTATAGGTTTTACATATGGTAACTATATTTGCGCAAATAGTAATATTGAATATATTCGCTGTATCTCTTATTGGTGTCTATACCGATGATTTAAGTAAAGCCAAAGATATTCAAGATGAGAACTTTATTTGTATGAAAAACGATGGGCGCAGAATTGATGGAGGTAAAATAGATGTCTGGTGTGATAAAACGTGGACCACTGAGTGCACTATGGAGTAGTTGTTTGTTGTTTCGACAGTTAAGTTCGAGTGGTAGAGGGCTAAAGCCGTCGAAATTGATAGATTGCCAATAATGCATGATAAATGGAAAGAGCTAATTTATCAAACGATGATAATTGGTTTTACGCGCGTGTTTTTAAATATAGTCAAAGCGAACGGAGGTGAGAAAAAATGCGATGGGATTTAAAAATCAGCAGTGTAGGAAAGTATAGTCGGCTGGGAACGTGCGCAGGTTTCGTGTCGGAGCTATAATTAGTCTTTGTATTTGCGATTACGTATTCTTAATTAACATCAATGTGCTAGAGTCCAGAGACTCTGGTAACAGGGTTACTAGCGGGCCTCGGGAAGAGTTATCTTTTTGTTTAAACAACCTGCCAATCCTGGGGAGGGCTGAGGACATTCACGCTCACTCGCGCACACGCTCGCTCGCAGGTAGGGTGCTAGGAGGTTTCGAGAAGGGATGTTCTTTCAAACAGGGCAGAAGTATGATTGCGTGGTGCCTTTTTTCGGTGGGCACGATTTTTTCCGAATTTTATGAAAATGGATTTGAATACACCTTATTAACAAAGAATAGAACAGAGGGCAAATATGGGAGTGATGAAAATCAGTTTATCTCGAATATTTTGCAACAAGCAACGCTAGGCGGCGTAATCTAATTATGAAAATCCAACGAGGACCGAGGTCGGCCTGAACCACGGGTCACCGAGCATGTCGATGATTTCTCTCAAACATCAGGTCCTAAACTGATTGTAAATCTAGGTTGTCTCCTAAGGTGAGAACAGCGCCTTCTGGAGCGAACCGTGGTGTTTTTTCTGGACAACTCAGATCAAGCGCGGCTACAGGTGAATGCATAGGCATGAATATATCTAAAAATGATCGTGAGATATCTTCTCGGCAAATAAGGAGTGCATGGACTGAAGGAATATTTGTGAGAGGATAAAAAATGTATTTATTGAAGTTTCGGGAAAAGCGCATGGAAGTAAGGGTTTGGGTTGTTTTAACAAGGAGGGAGAAAGAAAGGGGGTCCATAGTGCGAGTCATACGCGTGACACTATTGGCTTGTCGTGTTATGATGTATAATTTTATTTGTCAATGATCTAGGACGCTTATCCTGGGTGTCTGCACTAGCGCTGTAATTTCGAGCTGCTAATAAGAGTAACATCTTTCATTTTATACGTTAATTGATTTGGCGACTTGTAATACTAAGTACGGAATTTATTCTTTTGAGGTTCGACAAAAAACATACACTAGGTTTTTATATGTAATTATATTCATTTGCCTTTAATTTCTTACTTTATATTCACCTTAATGGCTTAATCAAAGTGCTCGAGATAGGCATGGTTGGCCGGAGATTATGGCAGGTGTGTCGGAAGAGCATAAGTTATACTATTCAGTAGAAGTAGGGTGGTAGTCAATTTAATTTATTTTAACATCAAGTGCTGGTTTGCATATATACAGATTGTTATTTCGGGCTGATAGATGAGGACGATGTTACAGTGGTGGGGGTGGGTCTCAATTTTCGGAGGGGGCTTTATCCACTCCATGGGTTAACTGAATGAGTTTTCACTAGAATCAAAATGAACGCTGTTGGAAGCTGGATTGTCGTTGAAGACTTGGGAATTGGGCTCTTAATTCACGCAGGTGGCACTTGGGTTGTGTTTTAGAATAACCGAATAATAGTAACCTAAACTGAAGACATCAGAAGGGGAATATCGAGATTTTACCTTGATATTGATAGATATGATCTGTAAAAAAAAAAAGCCAGCTATTGAAGTATGGATGATCACTAACTTGAATGAAGCGGATGGGGTAATAACTGTTAATGGCAATGTGTAAGATTCTTGCAACACGTGCTCTGAATGTAAAGTGAAGAATTCAAGCGCTCTACGCAATAATCGCTGAAGAGAGTAACATTACTGCATGGCGGCGCGAATATCTTAACATTGATTGAATCATTGTGATACCGGTAAAGGGAAATCAAACTAGCTATTTTCAGATATGTCAATTACTAATTAGTTAGACTTTGTAACGACATTTGGTATTTTAATTTTCAATCTTAAGTGAAATGGATATTATAATGATGATTTTCTTATCATAAAGATTCATACGCTCCGATTTTACGACTATAATGTGAGTAAAACTTACGATATATAATCAAAAATAACTGGATCAATAAGGAAATCCAGCATACTAAGTCGAGTAACGAAACCACACAGCCCATTAAGTAGGAGACCACTGCTATGTGTGGGGCGGTTTTAACCTCCGAGTATAAATTCTCGTTGGAATTAATGAAACAATTGAATTATTGTGTTGGACGAACTGATTTCGTCAACCGACACATCATGTTAAATTACTAACTGTTCGAAAAGTAATTTTTTGGCTCGTTACGAAACGACTTTTGAACTCTATTTGGTAAAGTACCGCTGGAGTATGCGATAAATTCAATCTGTTTTGGATACGAAAATGGTATCGTTACAAGTGAGCGAATTGAACCCTAATACTTTTTCACTTTTATAGCTTAATTGATCTGGGACTTGTCAATAGCTCAGTAGTAATTATTTTTTGAAGTTTGAACAAAAAAATGCACTAGGTTTCATCCAATGTAATATTTTTCACTATTATATTCATATTTGCCTTTAATTATACATTATAATTACCGTTAATCAAATATTAACAATTTCATTACAAGTTGTATAAGAAGCATAAGGTAAGTATTAGTAGAATGTAGGGTAGTCACTTATTATGGTACTAACATTATTCGGATCTATCTATTTAATTAAAATATTTTAATTGAATTGTTGTTGAAAAAATCATTTAGATTATGTGTGGTTCGATAAGTATATTAAATCTTAGATGCATGGGTATACTTGTAATAAAGTATCGACCCTCTCATAAACTAGATATTAAGTTCAGCTTAAATATAATAAGTTTGGATAATTTAATAAATAGCAAATAAATCCTATCTTGAAAAAAGAATATAGATATGTTATGTAATAAGTAGAATATGCATTGCATGTATCAATTGATTGTTGGTGTAGTAGTGATTTGGCACTATACTTGGTAGTGATGATGGGTTGAAAAGACCCTATAGAGAAGAATAACGAAACAGAACTAATAAACAATACAGTTATGAGCAAAGTCACAAAACAACAACGAATCGCTGTTGTATATATTCCAATAAACACAACTAGCAGGATATTCCAACGTATGTCATAAGGAGCAATAAGGATAATATGAAATATGCAAAAGAGAAAATCGATCACAATTTTTTCGTGGAAACGCCCTTTCGAGTGAAGATGTAAATATCACGATATGTAGGGGGGTCACCAAAGTCTTATTATGGATTAAAAGGCATGTTACAAACACGATTCCAAGTTCAGTGGGTATGCGTTTACCAACAACAACATCATAAGAGTGACAAAAGAGGAGATAAGTGGAGAATATAAGAAAAAACAGGCTGAGTACAGCAGCATAGCTCAATATCAGAGCAAAACTTATAGATTGTCCGAAAGAAGCTCAAAGAATGTCCCAAAGTGTTGTCAAATTTCAGAAATGGACACAAATGACTTGTCGTATGAGTGTTTTTTGTGGGGTGTGGTGAAAATTGAATATAGTTTTGGTTCAAAACTCACTCTTTTTGTTTAGGTGTTTTTCTTCTCCTCACTTGTTCTCCAAACTGAAAAATTATTATTTTTCAATAAGCTAAAAGCAATGGGACCTCAAACAAGTAATTTACCATATAAAGATTTAAAACAAAAATTAGGTTTCTCCAATGAAGCGGTTAAGAACCAACAAATCTCCCTCAACTATGTGGAGGGGTTGGCATGGACTGACATAAGAAGACAAGTCTCAATTGCTTGGATGCTTTTGTATTTGTCAGACCAATATATGTATGATTTCTCAATCAAGAAACTTAGCATCAATACATCAATTAATGATACTTCACATAATGCTTAGATTGTATGAAAGAGAATTTTTGCAAGATGAAAAGTGATTGTCGGCAGAATAAACATACTTCTAATTGTTACCAAGCTGATGACAAAACGTTCATCAAAGCAATTTTACATGCCTCTATAGATCAATAAACCGTAATGTGACAATGAACATTTCTACAACTAGATTGCCAAGGAATTGTCCTTGAAAGTGGACCAAATAACGAAGTAGATTCTCGAAGTGATATTATAGATATTAGGTCGAATAGACAACAATGATAGGTTGTCACTACAAAGGGAAAGTTAAGTGATTGAGTGGTTCGGAAGATATCTCATAATATTTACTGCTTCCAATGTTCTTATCCTAAGATTGAGAGAAATTGACTATCAAAATCGACTGCATGAGCTATATAAGCGCTTGTACAACCATAACTCTCAGACTACAACGATGAGGCATAATGGATGCATATAGTTTTCATTCTAATTAAAAATGCATAGCTAGAAGAGGGGGTCTCACAGGTTGCCTTCTCCATTAAAATGGAAAATCTTTGAAAGCATTATGACTCGAATGCTTCTTGTGAGGCGAACCACATCTTCGAGTTTTCATAGATTATTGCATACCAAGATATGCTTGCTTGCCCAGTCTATTCAATAGAGAAAGTTTAGCTCAATGTTTCTTCAAACTTGACTATTCTTGCTACATTTTTGGCCTACCAATGAGCATATTCATAAGCATAAAAGTAGCAGAATATGAATCAAGTTGTCAAAAAACCTTTCAGGAATAAAATGTGAGAGGTTCTTTATACCTTGCTCCATAAAGAGTAACTTGCGATATTTATTGTTTGAGCGTTGTTTTAGGCCACACAGCTCTTCTCAATTTTGCCACAGATCAATCTTCTGTACTTTGAAGCCTCAGTTCCTCCAATAATGTCTCTCAAGGTCATGCAGAAATGCAGTCTTGACTAATTGCTCAAGTTCCAAATATAGAATAGTAGAGAAGCAAACTCTAATAGAAGAATCTTGACAACACGGTGCAAAGTGTTCTTCAAAGTCAACTCCCTCTTTTGATTTGCAACGTTTCACACATTCATGCTTTGTTGGTGTTCTTTGAAGGATCATCTTGCTTAATTTTACGATATGGTTTTCAAAAGCTTCTCACTTTCGACGCAATTCACAAGATTATAAGTATGATTTCATGCAATTTTTCATTTTATTCATTCATCCAAGTTGCTTGTCATTCACGATCCCAACTTCTTTAAAGTTGGTTCTCCTAAGTCGGTTTAGGAAGAACGTAATTTAGAAGAAGGCGACATCTCTAGAAGACGTGTTAGAAGGTTCTTAAAGGATTTGGCTGCTCATCGGGATCATCATCAACTTGATTATCATCATAATCATCAGGAATATTACCTTCATCACCATCACCTTGAACCTGCTGAGCTRGAGTGGGTGTAGGAGTTAATGGTGGTAACTCCAAATCAATCAAATCATGACTATCGGAGGATGTAGACTCTTGAACTTTCTGGATATCTTCAAGAGTTTGATCTTCAACAAAAACTACATCTCTGCTTCGAATCAACTTTTTCTCTACAGGATCATAAAACCTGTAGCCATACTCATCATGACCATAACCCTCAAAGACACATTGTCCAATTTTGGAATCAAGCTTTTACCTCTCATCCTTAGGAACATGCACGTATGCTTTACACCCAAAGACACRCAAGTGATTATAAGAGACTTCTTTGCCAAACCAAACCTTATCTGGAACATCACCATTCAAAGGAACACA
Source organism: Bassia scoparia (assembly GCA_008642245.1). Lineage (NCBI taxonomy): Eukaryota > Viridiplantae > Streptophyta > Magnoliopsida > Caryophyllales > Amaranthaceae > Bassia > Bassia scoparia. Next base: position 19,423 of record SNQN01007143.1, read on the forward strand.
AGGAGACAAATTAATCACATGATGATYAGCAGTAAATAAAGCTTCACCCCAAAAGCATCTTGGTAATTTTGCTTCAGAAATCATGCATCCCATTCTCGTCAACAAAGTTCTATTCATTCTCTCAGCTACACCATTCTGATCAATGGAGGAGTCTTCTTTGTAGTTCTCCGATGTCTAATTCCAAGATACTTGCAATAGTCTTCAAGTGGACCAAGTTATTCACCACCATTGTCAGAACGAATGCACTTTAACTTCTTCTCTGTTTGCCTCTCAACCAAAGCTTGAAATTGCTTAAAAACATCAAGCACCCGATCTTTAGTTTTCAGAGCATAAACCCATGACTTTCGTGAACAATCATCAATAAAAGTTACAAAATAAAGTGCACCACTAAAAGTATTGACTTTCAAAGGGCCGCATACATCAGAAATACAACGCATCTCTGATATTAGAATGATAGATGGGCGAAAAGATACCCTAAAGCGGAAGAAATCAAGTGACTAACAAACTAATAACAATACTAGTTTGAGCAAAGTCGCAAAACAAACCACGATCACTGATGTATCTCCAAATAAACAACCAACCAACAAGGTATTAACACAAAAATATAATCCAAAAGGTTCAAGTGTTAGCAGAAGCTACAGTGTAAGGCTCTAGCGAAGAGCACTTGCTCTATATTGGGGAAATTTGAGACGTTGCTTTCGTTCTGCCTTGACTCGTGGTCGTGCAACTTCAAATAGCGAGGAGGCGGAGGCTATTGAAAAACAACTCTGTTGCTATTGTTGCTTTGCATAACACAACTTAGTAATTGGAAATGCCTGATGGAAGATGGTGATGAGAGTCATGCTGCGCAGTGGTTGCTGGATATCTCACTCGACTCAGACTGGCAATGGACAGGAGGAAAAGGGAGTCCGCACTGCTGAATATTGCTGGCTAATATGGGGGTTAACTGGCATCTTCTTCACACCTAGTTTCTTCAGCTGGAAAGTTTACAATTGGGCCAAAAAAGACTTTAGATAGTCGCTACGCTAATTATCCATAGAGTATTAATCGAACTTCGTGATGAATGTTCTGTGTAATTGAAAAGATTTTATTGTCTTGTAAAGGGTATTGATGATTGTCATTATGTTAATTAGGCTCCGTTTGTTTTGACGGAAAACATTTTCTCGAAAAATGATTTTCATCCCTCTTTTAGTTTTTCTTTGTTTGTTTTGGAAAGAGTGGAAATCATTTTCCTCAAAGGAGAAAATGTCACTTTGGAAAAGGAAAATCATTTCCTTGTTAGAGAAGGAATGCACAATTTCCTCCCCATTTCTTACATCTCCCTTATTCATTCCCCCACTCTTCCTTCATTCCATTGCATTTTTCATTTTCTTCATGAGTTTAATTTCCTCTTAATAACAAACAAAGGAAAACTTTTTTCCTGAAAATGATTTTCCATGGAAATTGTTTTCTCTAGAAAATGATTTTCCCACGAAAATTGTTTCTTTCAAAACAAACGGAGCTTTAGTTTATTTCCTACTAGTGACAGTGCTTTATTTTGAAGCAATTTCAAAACTTGGAAAGAATAGGTGTTGTGATGAGAGCATGCAAATAATTTGTATAAGCTAAGTAAACTACTTTGGTTTCTCACGTTGTAATCGGAGCCTAGATGCTAAATCTTTGCTTATGCTGATCGATGTGAAATTGGACATACATTCAAGCATATATCTTAATAGAGCGTATTTGGATATAACAGGGAGCCAAAAGCTGAGGATGCAATGGTGAGAATTAAAGGAGGGAAATATACGACGAGTAGGAGTGTTAATGAGCAGAGTTGAGCTGATATTTTGAGCTCGTTTATTGATGAATATCTCGAGCTTGAACTGAGCTTAGAAATCAATTTTTTGAACCTTAAAAATCACGTTCAAAAACATTAAAACTCTACTTGAGGTGTCAGAATTCGAGCCGATTTTATCAATAGTATATTTGGTTTAAATGATTTTGTGATTATCAAGTTGATAGGACTCAGCAAATTTGCTTTTTTGTTAGACTTATATAGTAATACTATCGATTTTTATGATTATTGTGCTAAATAAAAACAAAACAAAACAAAAATATTTAGAGCATTCGAGCCGAACATAGCCGAGGTTCAAATCATTCGCTTATGAAAATTTCGAGTTGAGCTTGAGCCGCACGGAAAAGTTAACAACCATATATATGTGAGTTTTCCTTTTAAATATCTTCAATGTTTACGCACGGACAAATTAATAAATTTATTACAATTTCATCCTTTTATTATTTGTCCCCCTCCAAATTCTTCCTTCCTCTGTTTTTTTTTTTTTTTAATCCAAATGAGTCGGTAGAGTCACAAATATGGAGCACAATACACAAGGAATTGAGGATGTATTTGAACATGCTATTAAAGTTCT